>VZUA01099150.1:0-10328 GCA_013401035.1 Horornis vulcanius | reverse complement strand
GAGATTGAATGTGTTAAAGCTTTTTTTCTGTTACAGGAAGAGTGGTAACGTGATTGTGCATCTCTCTGCCTTTGCAGCACACCTCTTGTTGATTTGCTAGACAGCACAGGGTTGCCAGAAAGTTGTGTGGATGATGCCATGGGCCGTCCAGTTGTTGGCTTGGCAACAGGAGATTCAGAAGAGGCTGTTAATTGCCCTCCTCCTGGGATGAAGGAAACTGCTGCAGAAAAAGCAGACTCTGATCGTAAGCAAACTGGCAGACTTTTCCCTATTATGATGTGTGAGATCAAGATTAAATAATTAGGTTGATATGAGATTGGTTCCTTATGAAAAGTGCAGAACTGTATTAGGAAGCTCCCTTAGATTATATGCATGAGGACAGTTTTACCCATTACTGGAACAACAAGGACAGAGATACAAGGGAAAAGTCAGTTCTTCATTGGCTGTGACTTTGTCCACAAATACATTAAAGTGCCACTTTCTAAGCAATTAACTCTTTTTTTGCTCGCTCACTGTGAGGATGGCTGGGCGAATGAGCTCCCAGGAGTGCAGTGCTGTGATTTGATGCACACAGTCTGCAGGCTTGAAATTTGCACCAGAGCTTGAGCAAGTAGATTCCCCCATCCCTGGGTTTTTTTGCACAACTTCAAAATTACGTAATTGGTATTTAAGAATCGTGCAAGTTACAAGTCAAGTAATTCCACGGTAACATTAGGGAGATGATATCTTCTTTGTCTTTTCAGCATTTGAAGACACATTCCTAAAACTGAAGCAGCTGGAGACAGAGCGCAGCAGCCCCGTGCCGACTGAGCGTCCCAACATAAACATAAACATACAGGTAACTGGCCTTCATTCCCCCTGCTACTGTCCTGAATGTTGTTCAGATCATTCTGAAAAGTCTTCCACTTGCCTTGGTCTGTTTGTAAGACTTCTAAGACTATGAGTGAGTAATACTGGGAGATAGTAAGGGAAATACAAATGCTTTATGATATATAAACCTGCGTGTGACAGGGGAGTGAGATAAAGATGGGGGCAGAGGTGCATGTGTGCAGACTGCAGCCTGGTGAGATTTTCTAAAATCAGTGGGAGTAAAAGGCATAAATGCTTGAAATATTTCCCCGTTGTCTTTATCTGTAGGGTACTACTTGCATGGTGTTGGATGGTTCACCCTCTTTTTGGAAGGGCTGAGCTGCTTTCCTGGCATTTTTCAGTTCTGAGAAGGTTGTTCTGATGTTTTGTTTTGAGTCAAGTTTGCTGATGATCCATTCCTCCTGTTAAGTAACCAGTGTGTACCTGCTCTCTGATGTAGATGATAGTACTCTGTGTTTACACAAAGAGCAGTGATGTGGTTTGATTTACTGTTCTCAAATCCCTCTGATTTGAGGGATGCAGTAAGTAGGCTGCACTTCAGGGGCTGCTGAGCCAAAGTACAAGCCTGAGTGCCCTGAACAGGGCGAGGGCTCTCTTCTCCCTCCTTCCTCTTCACTCTTTCTTCACCAGCTTCCCTCTCTCCTCTGTCACTGCCAGGAATCATTGCAGGTTTCAGTGAAGAAATGTATATACAAACTGGCAAACAATTTTTTTCTTGCCTTTGTTTTGAACTCTTCATTGAGGTGCTGGATTTCATTAGGTTTTTAGTTTGCTCTTTAAGTTGGTAAATAGTGAGTTAAATAGGTTCAGGGAAAGGGTCAAAGAAATACCAGGGCCATAGTGAAAATAAGTAGTGTTGCTAGCAGGGATGGANGACAGTATATTCTTCTGGTTTTTTTTAATGAGCTTTAGAAAATGAAATTTAGTTTTCCATTACTCTGCTTTCTCTGATGCAAAAGCTTTGGGAGATTCTTGTCTTTTGGGCATGCAGAGAGAGTGAAACGCCTGGCAGTGTTATCTCTGTTTAGGCTTGCAGGGAGGCCCAAGGATTTATCTAATTTTGAGTAAAGCAGCTATGATTTTTCTTGCTCCCTCAATAGTAACAGAACCAGGTGCCAGGAGAGGTGTTTTGCAGTGTGTGTTTGACCTAAGCCCACTCCTAAGCGTTTGTTTTCCACCTCCATGTGAGAGGAGGCTGCTGCTGTGGGTGGTGCTGCAGGCTGCTTGGTTCATGTCCCCTTTAAGGGCTGCTGTCAGGGCTGCCTGGTGCGCCTCTCTGCTTGGTGAGTGCATTACAAAGATTACCGGGTCTCTAAGGAGATTAGTCAGTAGACTGTAGGTCCTGTTATTCTGAAACACTGCTTCTGCATAAGCTAAAGCAAATGAATACTGTTTATTTAAGAATATTTTAGCCTGTTGAGCTCCACTTTAGTTCAGACAGAGGGGAAAAACATTTAATTGGTTAGTTGAAAAGAATGGACCAAAACTGTTTCAGTGGTTTTTAAATTGTGGCTGATTTATAATAAGCAAGCTGAGATTCCTGTAATGAGCTAATCTAACAAACAGCTCCCAGTACAGAACAGTCACAGTCACCCAGCTGCTGTCACATGAGGTGCTGAGTAACTTTAGAGGTTGGAGATACTGAGGGGACAGTAACCTGATTAGAAAGCAAGAACATTTGCATAATAGAGAATTATGGATCAACAGTATGCCAATAGGTGGGTAAAACACCATTCAGCTTTCAAGAAGGGAGTGCAAATTATATTAGGAAAATGTAAGAGTAGATCATTGGAAGTTTTTTTAGGGTAGAAAAGATACAATAAAACTTTTCTGTCTGTGATGTAGCTGACCAAGTAGTCACTTGAGAGTATTTGTTTAAAAAAGATAGACAAAGATTAGAGACTCTCTGCATACTTGAAATTCCCAATGTTTCAGATTGCAAAGACATGTAGGTTACAGTAGCACCAAATGAGCACACACTTCAGAGAGGAAGGTTAATGGTTTGGAAACCAGTCCTGAAGAGTGACCTAAAAGTCACTCTTAAAATGCTTTCTTTCCTGCCTTTGAAGGCTACTTTAAAAAACATTGAAGCTTTCATTTATAGTGTTTGTTATAAAATATATCTATGGGCTCTTCTCCTGTACTTAATCTATTAGTAAAAGTGCTTGTGGTATCCTCTTCTGGCAGAATTGCATGGGACTGCAATATATCCACTAAAACCTTGCAATAAGTTTAGATCCTGGAGCTTGCTATTATTTCAGAGGGAATGCAGTATGGCAGCATTCTCTCTGAACGTGTGTGGTTACAGATTTCAGCACATGCAGAAATTGTTACAGTACGTAAGAGGTTTGGTAAAATGCACTGGGGGAAAGTGTTATCTTTCTACTTATGAAAGCAGAGCTGCATCCTGAACTTCATGACACTGTTACATGCCAACTCACTTTGGCTTTGTTAATTAAAAATCTTTAACTGTTCTTCATCAGGGGACAGAGATGGCCTGACAGTCATCTTTATGTAATTCTGTACTTGCAATCAATCAATCCTGATTGATTTCTTTGATAGGGAAATATTTATCTATCTACCCCTCTTCTTCTGGAGAAAAGGAGGAAGCGAGGGAATGAATGGCTTCATTCTTCTCTGCTGCTCACTGCCAAAATCTGTTGGGATGGAAGAATGCGACTTTGTCCTTTCCCAGCTTTCACTAGTGCAGTGACCAGATCTGACAAAGAGAGCAAATAGCTTTAAATACACCAACACTCTGCTTTCATCAGCTTCTGAAGGGAAATGAACAATAAAGGTTCACCCTGTTTGCCCATGCTCGAAGTCTGCTCCTGAGTCAGAAATGCAAGGACATGAGGGTTTACTTTTTCTGAATTTGTTGTGATCTGTAAATACATAGAAGTTGCTCCAAAATGTGCCTGTATTAGGCTCCATCTTCCTGCACAAAGTGATTTTTAGTGGCACCAGTAACACAACTCAAAAGCACAAAGGACTGGGATCACATGCCTTGTTACTGCCTTTAATCTTTCCTTGCCTTTTTGCATCACTGCCTAGCTCCATGTTTTGTTTGAAGAACACAGTATAAGTGTAGTTTGTCTAGTCCATGGAAACAACAAATATTCCTAATGAGCTAGAATAATGACAAACCCCAGCAGCTTTATCATTTTGTGTGAACAACTGAAATGTCTTGTAAATTAGCCATCCTGAGGCATTAACAGGTGCCGGATGCTTTTCCCTCTAGCTACATGCTTTTTTCATGTAAAAAACCTGTAAGACACCTATGCTTTTTTCAAGTGCAAAATAGGGTTAAAAAAATGGATCATTAATATTGAGGGAAATATTTCCTTGGCAGTATGGAATTTATACTCTATTAAATTAAAATATTCTGTGATAGTACTAAGCTTTTCAAAAGTAGGGAGTTTAATCGTTAATAGACTAGTGACCTAATTAAATTGATTGTTCAGGTGGAGGAAGCTGAGAAGAAGCTAAACAATAAAATGGTACTTCAAGCACCAGTGTACTGCTGTGCTCAGTTAAAATGATCAGATTTATTGTGTTAATGGAATAATGCATTCAAAATGCTGTGCCAGGTAGTGTCACACATGGCATCTGCTTCAGTGAGGTCCAGTGTAAAGACTTAGATTATCACAGTTGGCAGCTGCAACTGTACAAATAATGATAATTCAGTTGTAATTATTCCTTTTGGCAATTCCAGCAGCTTCTCTAAAGTAAAAGTACTTAAATGTTTAATAATTGTTAATCTTAATGAATTATGTGAAGGTGCATCTCTTAATATCCGCTGGCAGTAGTCATTTAGCAGCACTTGGTTGTTGGTCCTCATAGCTTTTTATGTTGACAGTGTCACTTGGATATTTTGAGAACTTCATTGCTGATGGGGTCAAAATTTGAAAACAGATTCTCCTTTACATAGTCTCCCAAGATCCTATTTGTATATCCCAAAAGGTGATTTAGAGGGAGACAAAAAAAAATGAAATGTTTTTTCCCTCTGTAAAGACCAAATAACTACAAGTTGTCACCAGTGTCTCCAGGGAATGTTAAAAGCTGAAAGTGGATGGAGAGCTGTGGGGGGACAGGTGTTCACCTCTTTTTAACTCCTCTGCTCTGCACTCTCTCTCTGCAATGGGCTTCATTCCTCCTGGGCACGCTGCAGTCGGTGCAGGCAGAAGTGCAGCAGGATTGTCCCTGCTCAGGCAGTCCTGCAGCACTTTCCTCCCGGGAAGAGCCTGCCCTAGACCGTGGCATATGGTGAGGAAAGCAGGACTCTGTCTCCCCCTGCTGAGTCATATCCTCAGAAGGAAGGTCACAGGGTTTAGTTTTCACTCAGCTAATTAACTTCTGCCACTAATCAAATAGCAATTAGTAGATTGAATGCTTAATTAACATTTTATAATTAAGAAATGCAATTCTCATCATGAAATATACTGTAGTGAAAGGTATCTCATTCTTACTTCTGTTCATTATGTATCTGGCTGCCAGTTTGCTCAGATATAATCAGTGATGGAAGAGGTAGTTAGTAGCACATTAATTAAACTCTTGAACTAACTTATAACTGGATTTTCAATTAAAAATATTCCCAAGTTGCATTTGAGAGTAAATTACCAACTTTTAGTTAGGCTGCACTGACATGATATATTGGCTGTTATTGATCTCCTACCAGTAAACTAGGCTGCAGTTTTAGGATGCACTTCATTTCCTGCACACTGTATATTTAGCACAGCATATCCACATTTAAGTTTTGTATATCCACATTGAAGCATTGTGCTTTTTTTTACTTTATGTGTTGCTGTGACATTACAATCGACTTCCAAAATAAAGGAAAAAATTGCTTTTTAATTTCAGCATAAATCTGCTAACTTTCCTCTAGCTTCAGAGCCTTGTTATTTAGAGATATTGATAAACTTCAGCCCAGACTTGTCCATGGGGAAACTGCTTCTGATAAAGATGTTTTCATGTCTAGGATGAAGTGGTGAAGTTGACAGATAAATGTCTTAACAATGCAATCGAGAGCCCAATCGTAGCAGCCAAGTGGCTTCCTGCAGATCTCAAGAGCAATATCCTGAAGGCTCAGGCAGAAGCAGTGCACAAGGTAAATACTCGACTGAACAGAGCTGTGACGCTCTCAAATGTTTTATTTCTCCTCAATTGCCTGATGTTGGGAGAAGGTGCCCTGCAGATAAGGGTGTTCCAAGAGCCCTGTCCAAGGCAGAGTCAGAAGGCTTCTCAGCCTTTCTTCACAGTGATAATAGAATGTTGTTCCATACTAGAATGGTTGCCCAAGGAGGAATTTCTGTCCTTGATACTCAACAGGTAACTGGACAAGACCCTGTGCAAGCCCTGGTTTGAGAGGTCGTTGAGACAGGTAACCTCCAAAGGTTGCCTTCTAATCAAGCAATTATTCTGTCACTAAGACTGGGCTTCTTGCATGTTGTAGTAAATTCCTTAGCAAATAATGGTATTTTATTTGGCTTTGTTGGTGAATTATTTTTATTTCTGCATTGAAATTGTCACATAGAATTGATGTTCTGAGTCCCTGAGCTGTAGATGAACAGCATGTTTTTGTGCTGGGATAGAGACACTCAGCTCTACTGTGAATCCAGAACTGACACAAGATGAAAACAGGTATCAGAAATTTATGTCTCTGTTCATTTCTTTCTCTCAGGTTGGAAAAGATGACAGCATGACAGGTGTCAAGAATTCCAATATTCAGGAGGCTGCTGCCAGGTAGTGAACAGATTTGTAAGAAACATGTTATCCCACTACAGAACTGAGAACCTGCAGCTTAGCATGGTCTGCCAGTGGCTCAGTCATCTTTGTATTTTACCTTGCATAGGGTACCTTAACCTCATAAGTGTGAAGTGGTTTTGATATGAAAACCAGGGTTATAACTGCTAAATTTTATTATATACAAGATAATACAGAAGCTCTTTATTGTCCCATATTTGATGACCATTGTTACAACAGCAATTTCAATCGCTAATTATTGTGATACATGAACAGCTTCAGTGTGGGGAGAGGGGATGGGTCTGTTCACAGTAGGTGTTTACTAGTGGGGAAAAAATTTGTATACAAAACCCTGACAATGACAGTTTCCTGAGAATTACTAAATATGAAACGATTGCAGGATCCAGTGGGATTGCAGGCATTGAAAAAGTTTAAAGTTAAAAGTTATCCTACTTCATGACCATTTGTGAAGATGGACATGGTGGCAAGCCTCAAAGAGCAGAGGGTGATACTGTGAATAAAATGTACATTAGCAGTCCCAAAATTGTGTTGTAACAAGTGATTCATAAAGAGCTTTCCATGGAAGGTTGTACCTGTTTTCTGTTTTGATTGTTTTTTATTGTTCTGTGCCAGGAACATTATCCTGTCAGGCAAATCACAGAGCAGTCCCCCAGCAACCAGTCCGGTATTTCAAGATCCAAGAGAGCTGCTGAGGGCAATCCCTGCTTCAAACGCCTTTGTTCCGTAAGTGATTCTGGAGAAACATGTTTCTGGGGTAAGGAGGAGCACGTGGAGATTATGATGAAAAGGCCTGAAAAGATGAGGAACAGTTGCTGAGCATTTAGGCTACATCTAACTAAGCAGGTTTATGGATGCATTTTTAATTACTGCTGCAGCAGTTAATCATTGTAGGCCAGGCCTCAGGGTGAGTATCCTTGCAAGCAGTAAGTGAATCTTTCTCATCTTCTGAAAGGACTGAGATTCCTGACATCCTGCTGCCCCTGGCTCTAAAGAGGAAGATAAGAGGATGACAGGAAAGGCTTCAGGCAAATTAGACACAAGGGCTGAAGAAACTCCTTTGAGATAGAAGAAGTCGATACTGTTGGGTCTCTACACAGCTGTAGCTGGAACTGTGAGAGAGAGCAGTAATCTGTGGAGGTAGTTGGAAGGCATTTACATTAACATACAAACATCTGTCTTTTGTCTGCCTCCCTGGAACTAGTGTCAAGGTTTTGAGCTATCTGGGAAGCAGCCCTGCCCTGTTCCATGCTATCCAGGTAGGGTGCTAATGAGAATGTTTTCCCCTTTCAGTAATACGTTGAATGAGGACAGTGCTGACTCTAACCACGAGGACCTGCTAATTCCAGCTAATCTGGCTGCAACTGAGGAGGCTGCTGTTTCAAAGGTATCACCACCTGCCAGCCTGGAAGGTTTCTGTGTCACATTCTGAGCTCCCGATGCCTCCAGGCAAGCCCAGCAGACCTTGCTGCATGCCTCTCATAACTCTGTGAATGCCAGGCGCTGGGGAATGCCAGAGAACGCTTTCTGAAGCAGGCAGGGACAGGGACACTGCACAGATCTTTCCAAGGGCCATTTCTGTGTGTCCTTTCCGGTTCGAGGAATAACTCTTTATTTTTCTAAACTGTTTTTTTTTTCTCACACTGGAGGGAAGCCCCTTACATCCCAATGATTTTATGCTCCAGTAGGGAGACTGTAGGGATGAAATTCTGATATAGGCAGTTCCCATCAAAAGAACCACAGAAGGAAAAGTTTAAATTTAGATGCTCATTTGTTATATTCTAGTTACCTTAAGGTAATTTTTAACTGGACTCAATGAAAAGCACGAATTTGGGGATTAAACTTTCTTTTTCCCTCTCCAAAAGAAAAGCAGAGTCCAGTAGCATTGGACCTGTGCTGCCTTTACTTGAGCAGACTGGCAGGTTGTTCTGGATGACCAAAACACCCTGCCCTGTAGCTGTTTGGCCTCTAGACCAGTATTATGTAGTTTATCCCACTGAATAATCATAAATTTCACCGAGTTCAAACACCCTGCTCCAGACCTTGATGACCTTTCCATTGGTGAAGTACTCCGCCTTTTCAGAAGGGAAGGGACAGTTTCACAGCTTGCTTACAGGGCAATGATGTTGTTTCCAGTACATTTATAAGATATAAGGGAAATTAAAAGGCTCTTAAAAAAGATTGAATAGAAAGACTTGAAAAAATAGGCCTGATAGAAAGTGGTGTTCATTAACTTAGGAAGCCACTAGAGTATTCAGTAGACCTATGTGGTTACTACTGGGAATTCAATTCAAAACTGATTTATTCCATAGAACACTCCAGATGACCAGGACGTTTCCTTAACATCACTGACAGAGAATCTAATTGACTTTACAGAAGCCACACCTCGGGTAAATGTATTTCAAACCCAAACTTCTTCCTTTGCACATAACAGTGATTTTTACTCATGAACTCTCCTCTGGCTTTAGTGTCTGTCTGCCAGGCTTGGATCTGCGGCAGTGGAAAGAAGTGATGGACAGGGGTCACTGCTGACATGGCCCCCAGCTGCAGGGTGGCTGCTGTAGGGGTGTAGACTTTACAGCTTTGCAGGGGAAAGGAAGGAACCTGAGGAGTGAACCTGTATGTGTGCCACAGGGTCCTCTAGTAGTTTCAGTAGAGCTGCAAGTGCTAGCCTGCTTCTCACACTTTTGGGGATACATAGGGGTTCAGTAATACATAATTCACAAATTATATGGGAAAATGTATGTACGTGCTTATATGTCTCTATAAATATAGATACACAAATACTTGAAAAGTAAACTTGTAATACTAATCAAGCCTTTTATTCTTAAAATCTATGCTGGCAAAGTGGAGTTACGTTGTATGCACCAAGAGAAAGGGGGAAGAAGGAGGACGGTTACGCTCTTCACAGTAATGTGCTCTGGATGAGGGTTGTTCACAAAGCACTAAAACATGATGAATTCTTTCCTTTGGAAGGGAGCACTGAGTTGAAACTGCTCCCAGTGAGTGTCTGGCTCTGTGCTCAGTGGGTGCCACATCTCCACCTAATCGCTAGTGTGATTCAAAGGCTAACAAGGGGCAAATATCTGAGATTGTTTTGGGGGAGGTGTTGTTTTGGGAGGCAATGCTATTTTGACAACGTTCTCAGCTACTTTCAACGTTTAAATTGAGCTTCTGTTTGTTTTTTTTAGGTGTCTTCTCAGCCCATTGTAACACCGAGGTGGATAGTGCCAGTGAGTTACTTGACCATTTCTTAACAAAGGAAAAAACGAAAGTGTTTGTCACGATTAAGAAATGGGAGTTCAAGTTAAATAATAAAATACAATAGTTTTTAATAGTTTGAAGGTCTGTAAAGTAATGTACCAGACCAAAAATAAAGCAAACTAATTCAGCTGGAGTAAATCAGACAACATACCCTGTTAATAGCTAAAATACATTTTTGCTGTATTGTACTGCAGATAAGTGCCATAAAATTTCTTAAAGGATTTGTGTTTAGTAAAGCCCAGGCTGGAGTTTAATGAATTTTTGCCATTTATAAGTAAATAATATTGAAAAGTTACCTTGTCTTGCCCTGGCTGGTGTTTGAGTTTCTTGTTTCACTCTTCCCCATTCAGACGGGACTGATTTCCAATGGGCCTTTGGGAAATAACGTTGCCTTATCTTTGAAGGCAGTGAAAGGCAGCACGGAGACCCTGATG
>VZUA01099148.1:24512-35935 GCA_013401035.1 Horornis vulcanius | reverse complement strand
ACATATACCCCTTCCCACAAATGTTTACTATATATCACCCTGAAATACAAAATGGGGATTCATTTACTTTGAAGTGATGAAAAAACATGGAGTGGAGTGTTGTTGTTTTATTTTCCTGGTGTGTTATATATGACATTGTTCTTTCATCCTCCCGCAAAGATGACTCCTGTAATACAAGGAAACAGTTCTCTAGATATTACTATCTTCACCTAATCATGGTAAGTTACAGTGTGTCATTGCTGTTACCTACAATTCATATTTAGATAAATCTCACAGCCTTTCAAGGCAAGGAAAGCCCATATTTATAGGCTTCCGAGGNCCCAGCTAGAGACATGACATCAGGCACCCTCATTTTTATCTCATTTGTCACGTGTCACTGCATGCATTCAGGGAAGGGACTTTACTGTGGCCAGGTGGAAGGAATGGAAAGATCAGGGTACAGCAGTCACCTAGGATTTGGGCAGAAGAAATGGGAAAAGGACAGAGATGTTACTATTCTGTACTTGGGACTGATTCATTGTAAGCCTGATCTGGAGAAAAAAACTAAATTCACTGCAGTGAGCAAAATTAATGTTTTGGGATATTCTGTTGCCTACTTTGCAACAGTAATATTGCAGGCTGCTTTTTCTGAGATCCTTCCATATTTGTCTTCATATTCCAAGTTTCTTCTATGTCTAAATCTCAGTGCATATCAGGCTACAGATGTAAAGGAGAAAAAGGTGAACCACTGTTGAAGTACATGAATATAGTTCCATTGCAGCCATTGTAACCCCTACCATGTCATTAGATGAGAATCCAGCTCCTCTTGGTATGGAATTTAGGTGTAGAATCTGTCAATGATTGGTTATACCAATACCATTCACACTTGACAAATCTTGACCTATTAGTGTCAGATTTAGCTGCTTGGCCTTTGTTCCCCTTCTCTTCCCTCGGCATGACACCAGCATTTTATGTATTTGGTGAGAAGCTTTTCAGTTCTTTCTTTTTCTGTTATTTGTGCTAAAAACTTGGGGGAACATATTTCCTGTATTTCTTGCCTTATACTTCCTCACAGGTAATGTTCAACTACCTGAATAATAGGAGAAGGATTGGTTGATGGACCTGACACATGTGACCCATCTCCTGTCTGTAGGTATTGTCAACAACGGGAAAAAGGGTGGGAAGAATGTCAGGAGTAAGAGATGGAAGATGACATGAGGAAAAGAACAGGAGAGTGGGAAGGTTTTGTTTTTAATCCATAACATTTCAGTGTCTCACAACCAGATCAGTTTATCCAAAAGGACACTATGGGCACTAGCAGAATAGTGGAAGCAAGTTTTCCAATATGTAGAACTTTAGGTCAAATGTCACCCAATGAACCTTGAATGTCTAGCCCATAATGCCATATGGAACAAGAATCCATGAAATTCAGAGTTGTGTGTGAAGGAGGCACAATGCCTAACTGAAGTTAGAACGTGCTGTAGAATTATGGATACCTGTATAAGCCTGCTTTATTTCTCTTCAAGCTGCATGTAGTTGCAGTTATCTTTTACATTATTGCTCATAAAGCATTTTTTAAAAGAACAAGCAATACATATGTGTTAAACTTCAATGGAAATGTTCAAACACCCAAAATGGCAGAGTTAGATTTTCTGGGTTTTATCCAGGTGCCTGGATGCTCGTTTGTCCATCATTTGTTGTTCATATTAGACAACATTGAGTCTTATCAGAGTAGGCTTTGCTATACTTTGCATAATCACTGCACGGATGTTTTGAAATTTGCAGCCCTGAAACAGAAGACCCCCAAGTACATCTCATTTGTATAAAAGCTCTAAAAGCTAATTGCAATTTAAATCCAGCAATAATTAAAATAACTGCATGAGGCTTTTCCAGTGCTGGTTTGTATATTTTTGTACTACCTTTTGTCTCTCATCTTTACAGGCTGTATATTTGCAAGTGAAATTCCTCTTTAATATAGTCTTTGCTTTTCAAAGAACCTACTGGATTTCCCTTATGTAAGGGTTTAATAATAACAGTAAGAGTGATGTTTAGGATTACAAAAATGCCTTTTCTACCCTCAAAGCATCTCTCCCCAGTGGCAGATGAGGAAATAATCATTGCACCTAATGGCAGAGAACAGGTAAATCTTCAAACCTTGTGGCTCTATTGTATTCCTTCATATCATCCCCTACTAATATTTAATCCTTTCAAAAATCCTTTGACTGGCTCTTTCTTCTCCTCTGAGCTTCATTTTCCTAAATCTTTGCCTTTTGATACAGTTAAGAAGATTAGACAGANCTGAGCCCTTTCCATCCATCACTACCCACATTTCATCGTTTCTTAGTTAAATGAAAGAGAAGTGGTCCAAGCACCAGTGCCACACAACGCTGACTTTCTACAAAGATACATAAAAAGAACATCTGTCCAATTCTCCATCACCTCTGACGTGGACACCACCAACAGTGGAGTTTGTAGCACATCCAGAAGTGCGCTGCCTCTTTCACAGAGGGCAACCGTGGGGCTCTGAGGCTGGCCTAAGCTTGTGACACACAGGAGATCTTCTCCCAAGAGAGCTGCTGGCCACTTCTTTATCACATGTAGAAAACTGTCTGGGCAGCAGCTACAAGAAAGAAGAGGAGCTTAAAAAGCTTCCCTTGATTTTGCCTCCAGGCTACAACAGGTTGGGCAATGAATGCAGCCATCCTGGATGGCTGCAGTTGGCACAGAGCTGTGCTGGGAGAAGCTGCAGCAGGCTCTCTCTAGGAACCTTTGAATTACAGCTTCTGAAAACTGCTCTTCCCCACGTGTGCTGAATGTTTTGCTGAGTTTTCCCATGCCCAGTATATTTCTGTGACATGAGAAATCAAGGCAATCATAACTTCAGAAAAAAATTCTGTCAAAAGCCGTGTCATTTAAAGATTTCAGTTTGCAGTTCAGCCCAAATCTCTGTCTGACCTTGGCCATACCCATTTCCTACCCTTTTTGGCTTCAGAGAAGAATAGAAAGTCCCAAAAGTAATCTGCAGATGAAATCTGTTAAGGATTATGAGACATCCTTATGCAAATAAAATCCCTAAGTGTTTAGCTAGAAAATACGGTTTGAGTAAATATTAATGGAAACAGTTTCCTTAGGTTTTTATTATGGTTTACCCATAATCAGACTCCAAAGTGTAGAGAAGGCAGATGTTTGCCTGTTCACAAATATTTTGTTCTTGTGGTTTCAAATATTTCGCAGAAAAATGGAGATAGGATTTATGTGTATGTGATTCTATAGGATAGTAATGCTTAGCAATTTTTCTTATGTTAGCAAATCAATCCTGATAATCTAACTGTTAGCCTATTGCCTGAAATTTCTAAGTGATTCAGGAGGCCTAGCTCCCTGAAATTAGGTGATTTAAACTCATCAAAAAAGGTTGGATTTTCTGTATGTTAATCACCCCATAACTCCTACTAAATTAAACTTCATTAACTTATCAAAAGACACAGTGGGAATATCAGCACCAGCAGTAGAACCAGGGGATTCCTGCCAGCCAATACAGCATTCACACTGTCCAACTTTATTATAGAGAAGCCTGTTAGCAGGAAAGGTTCAGCACAGAGTGAAGATCTTCAACATAAGTAATGGAGAGAAAATGGGATTTTGGGTTGACTGAAATCAGTAGCTACACTGATCAAAATTCAGCTAGGCCTTCATTCTACACTTTAGGATTGGTTCCCACATGCAGCAAGCATTTACCTGCCTTTAGCAGCAAATAGTCTGTACAGAGTATGAAAATACTCTTTAAATTGCTAGAATGACATGAAATAACCTTAGAATAGAATCAGACCCTTTAATGAAGAGTTGAGAGAGTAAAGCAAAGATAGTGTTGTTCCCTATGGAAACACATGCCTACTACAGGAGAGTATTCCTGCAATTTCCAGAAACAAAGATGTAGTAGCAGTAAACTTAAAGAAGAGGGGATACTAAGCAATAATGTACAGTAGTAACAGGAAAAGAAGTCTGCAACATGCCATAGGATGATGGTAATCAAAGACAGTTTAAAAAAATTAAGTTGAAGTATTTCTATTTTTGCAGTGTGTAAAGAGTGAAAAATTAATTTAGGACAACCTGAACATATTTTGCAAAAGCCAGTGCTGTTGGAGTGGAATACAGATGATTCAAGAATTCAAGTTACTCATATTTGTAATATTCAAGCCGATGGGAAGTCGTCTACAGTGTACACACTATTGGAATATCATTAATGAGGGTACATTCTAAGATTAAATTTATAGAATATTCAGGCATTGTGATTTTAATAATGCTAATCATAGATCTTTTGAACAAATGTGATTAGTTAGACTATATGTTGCATATTTAAATCACCACAACTCCTCTCTTTCAAAGTAACTAAGAGCTCTGGGCAATAATAAACTGTGAGTAATGACTCTTTCCATATCAACCCTGTGAGCAAGAGGAAGAAATGCTCAGTGTTCATGAGAAAATTGTGATTGGGGAAGTAAAAAGCAGTAATTGTTCTGCATTAAGTAAACAAAGGAAACTATCATATATTAATGCACTCTCCATTTTATTACATCTTAGTCAGAAATTCTAATCAGCTGTGACAGGAACTGAATTAATTGGCAGCACCCAAAGGTGCTGCTTATTAATTTATCATAACAAATGATGGTGTGTCAAAGTAAATTCTGTCACTTCATATGTTGCATGTCTTTGTTTTAGAATACCAGAAGTGAAAAAGGATTTTTCACATTCCCTTTTCAAAGTCAGAAATGTTTAGGTATCCATGTGTTATCTGGTTTTATGTTTCCCTCCCTTTTCACTATAATTTGGATTAATCACAGGGCAACCGTGTAGGCAGACAAAAATAGACACTTGGAAACACTGGGAAATTCTGTTTCCATTTGGAATTTTCATTCCCTTTGCTTCTGCACTGAGATAGCTTAATTCTGATTTATATAACATTAGTGCTTGGAATCCCCACCAGAGTTTGCTTTTCAAGGGGAGATTGCATCTCTGTATGTAGATGGTCGTTTAAATGTGTATTATGTGTACAGATGCATGTGTACACATGCACACTTATGTTCATAAGGTAAGAAACTGTCCTTAAAGCTAAGGGAACACCATCTACAAGGATAGAAAGAAAGAATTCCTTTGTTTTCGTCCCTGAGGACAAAAACATGAAATCTTAAGTGATTTGTCCAGCGCCTGAAAATAATGTGGCATCCCCAACAGGAATGTAACCTGGATCTCATGCACTCCAAGCCTCAGCTATTTCAGCCTATTTTTCCTCTCCACCCATATTTCTAATCTGTATCTCCAGCCTCGTGTGCCAGTGGTACCTTAACTTTTAATAAAAGTCCTTTTGAAGTCAAATATCCAAATTCAGAGTTGATAGAAGGAAAGCAATTTTGCTGGGTTTGACTGTATTGAACTGATACTGGTTCCATGATTAAAAGTTACACAACTGAATGACCACTTTTGTGTCTATTTTGGCACTTTTCAATGTAAACTTTTAATCACTACATTTTTATTAAATGGGAATGAAATTTCATCCTGAATAGATGAGATCTTTCTGACAAAGATGAAATACAGGGGAAAAAATATGCACATGTGTATAATGTGAATATTATTGCCTTGAATTTCCCAAACAAAATGCAATTTGCTGCCAGATACAAAAAATACTTTGTAATACTGTCCTTACAGCAAGTCAGAGAAAGATTGTATTATCTGGATTGCCATTTTCAGAGCTTGTCACAGGACATTTCTTCAATGAACACAATTCAGAGAGTAGTTGGGAAAGACATGTCTGAATATCCAATTTTTTCATTATATAGACTCATTGATGTTATTATATGGTGCCCAGTGTTCATTGTAACAGCAGCTAAGGATTTGAAAATAACCAGAATAATCAACAATATGTTCAAGCATGCACAATCTACTGATTTGTAAAAGCAAGTTCCAGGGGATTGCCTATGAGCCTGCAGAATGTTCATATTGGCACCAAAATCCTTCAACAGACCCTGAATTCAGAGCCAGGACCTCTCCATTTTCCTAAACTGAGCTATTGCTTTCTGCTCTGTCAGCAAGGGGAAGCAGTGGTGTCCCTGGACTGGTGATGCTTCATCAGAAAACTTCTTTTCAGGTTAATCTGTAACTTCAGTTGAAAGTAAGAAAAGAGGAATTTTCCCACTCAAACCAAAGTGAGTCTCTACTGACAGGTTATATCACAGAATCACAGAATATGTTGAGTTGGAAATGACCCACAAGAATCATCGAGACCAGCTCCTGGCCCTGCACAGAACCATCCCCAAGAAGCACACCATTTTCCTAAGTGTTGTCCAAATGCTTCTTGAACTCTGTCAGGCTTGGTGCTGTGACCACTTCCCTGAGGAGCCTGTTCCAGTGCCCAACAACCCTCTGGGTGAAGAACCTGTTCCTGATATCCAAGCTAAACCTCCCCTGAAACAGCTTCAGGCCATTCCTTCACGTTCTGTCTCTGTCACCCCAGAGAAGAGATCAGTGCCTGCCCCTCCTTTTCCCCTCACCAAGCAGGGGGAACTGCTGTTCCAACACTGAAGCTGTAAGTGCAGCGAGGTCTCCCCTCAGTCTCCTCCAGGCTGAACAGACCAAATGACCTCAGCCACTCCTCATGGCTTCCCCTCAAGGCCCTTCACCATCCTTGTGGCCTCCTTTGGATGCTCTCTAACAGCTCAATGTCAGTTTAATATTGTGGTGCCCAAAACTGCCCCCAGCCCTCCAGGTGAGGCGGCCCCAGTGCAGAGCAGGGCAGGACAGTGCCCTCCCTTGCCTGGCAATGCTGTGCCTGGCGCCCCCAGGACAGGGATGTCCCTCCTGGCTGCCACGGCACTGCTGACTCGTGTCCAACTTGCCATTGACCAGGAGCCCTAGGTCCCTTTCTGTGGCACTGCTCTCCAGCCTCTCGTTCCCCAGTCTCTCTGTACATCCAGGGCTGCCCCATCCCAGGTGCAGAGCTTGGCACTTGCCCTTATTGAATATCATACAGTTGGTGATTGTCCATCTCTCTGATTTGTTGAGGTCTCTCTGCAAGGGCTCCCTAGGTGTAAGTGGGTCACTATACTAAGGCATTATCAGGAAAATTAATCCAGTGAACGATAAGGAAATATTTGTTCCCAGAACACCTGGGTACTCCTGGAAATTCTATGCTTAATATGCAAATAGCTACATATATATATATATATATAAAAGATTTGTTGATACACCCTCATAGCAAAAATCTAGAACTAGCATAAATGAGCTCATTTTGTAGTTACTTTTCATTTATACCTGATTTATATATTGCTTTATTAGAATTTCTACATTGTCAGTAATAGAGAACGAGTGCTTCAAAATAAAATGGAACACATTTAGTTACTGTAGCCTTGTTTTGCAGAATTATTTGAATATTTTTTAAACCCACAATAGCACAGGCAAAACTGTTAACTCATTCTTTTAGACCCACCTAAAGTGACACTAGCTCAAGTAGCCCTGCTTGTCCAGAGCTACCCAGCTTGAAAGTTCCCATTAATTTCTTTACATTTTAGGATTAAGAATATGAACACAATCCATCTGAGATAAATTAATCTGGTGTGATGAAAGAGAGTATACTTTAATTGCAATTTAATTAATTGCATTTATGCTTTTAGACATGGAAATTATTGATGCTTAAGATGAAATCTGAGAATTAATAGGACCTGAAGTATTTTTCTGTATTTATTATTTCTGACAATCCATCACTTTTTCAACTATGACAAATCAAATTTGCTGCCATGAATCTTCATCTATCTAACTAGATCATAAATCTCTCAGAGCACATAAACTTGAGCTGTAGATCTTGGTCATCCTGAAAAAATATTTTATTTTTGTAGATCCTTTATATCAGAGAAAATCACAAAACTCATATTTTATATGATCTTACAAAGATTTTGCATCCACAAAATAGTGAAAGTGTTTTTCTTTGGGGTTTTTATCCTGCTAAGTGTGACAATGATAGCTCATGCTAAAAGCCACTTTCCCTGTGATAGTTTGACTGTACAGCTGTTATTAATGTGGAGTGGGTTTGAACTGGATGTCTTATTAATTTAAGGTTTAAGATTGAACTAAATCTTAAATTAAATTCTTAACACCAGAAAATTGTCAGCATCTAAATGTGACTATAAATAAGCTTCAAACAAATTGGCACCATTAATATCTCTTATTTATATTAAAATAGACAGGCATGGATGTACTCAGAGCTTTTTTGGTATTGCTTCAATCTTCAGCTCTTGTACCTTCAGATCCATTTTAGGTAAAAAAACTGCACAGTTTTTACAAGAAAACTTGATCAGAGTCCTCAAGTTTTTCAGGAAAGATTGGGACAAACAAAATGGGGAAAATATTTTAAGAAAACTACTTATGGCTGCTGGCATTTGTGCCTCTTAATGGCACGTTTTGAATCAGCTCCTTGTTTATTTTTTATATGCTCACATACATACACACACAGAAGTTTGCAGCTTTAACAAAAGTAAGATTGTTAGTACAGCAGGTGTTCAGAGTGGGAACAAAAAACCTGTAACTGAATTGGGAATTAGGCAAGAGAAAAAGCAAGGTTTGAGAAGAAGGTGAATGCAGTGTCAGCAACTGATGTGAGGGCTGTTCTGTTTTATTGTCATGAGACAGCATGACTGTATTAGGAATCACATGACTGATTTTATATTTCAACTTTAATTGAGTTTTCAATGTATTAATTCTGTGGACATGTGTCTGAGTTTAATAACCTTCAAATACATGTTCAGATTGAATGACCAAGTCAATTATTCCTCAGAAATGCTTATTAGGATCGTGTTGGAGGCATACAAATAGCAAAGGAAACATACTCATGAATATGCCACTTGTTTTCAAATTAATTTCTCTCAACCTTGGCAGCATGTATTTGTTAAATAATTATTCCTATATTTGAGGCATTCTTGTAGTACAACTAAATGAAAGTTGCAGCATTCCATGCATTTGCTGAATAAATGAGCTTACAATTACAATGGCATTTGAGTCACTGCTGTATTCTCAAATGTGGTGAATGTGGCTTATTTGAACAGTGAATAATGGAACCTTCCTGCCATTGTGGTGTTCAGTGGCTCAGTACGTTGTGGTTTCTCCCAGGCAGTATTTATCAGAATTATCTGGGTAATTCAGGTATATAGGAGACACCATCTATGTATTGTTGGGCAACCACTGTCAAAAGCCAAGTTTTTTTCTGGAACAACTTGCAAATGCAAATAACATATATATCGGGGTTTTTTTGTTNNTTTTTTTTTTTTTTTAAGTATTAAGCATACATGGTACATGGTTCCTTTTGCACTGAACCTTGAAATGCACTACTGCCTAAGTAGTTTACTTTATTATCCTCCACCTCTTTAATGGGCAACAAGGTAAGACATTTTGTGGAAAGAAAAAGCGAGAGCAAGTTTCCCTTTTTAGTGCATATGCCTTTGTCAGCCACGTGAAAGCAAACTGTGCTACATTCAGAAGCACAATTTCTTGCAGTGAGTAATTTAGCAAATGCTGTCATTGAAAAAGAAATATTTTGATCATAATGTTTCTCTAACGCACTTAATCTGCATGTCGTGAGAACACTTGGCCTTCACCCTTTCCTTCTACCCTATTAATCTTCTAGCCTTTTTATCTCATCCCTCACACTAAATAATGCCATCAACTAGGAAACCAAAGGATGACACCAAAGAGAAACAAAGAAGCATTATTGAATAAGATAAATGTAGTGCCACTTTTGCTAATTCTAATTTACTTAGAATTTAGTGAGGATTATTCTGTCACATCATCCATCACAGACAGACGTTAGGGTAGGAGTGAAGTAAGCAATTAAAAGCATGTTCTGCATTTCTGGTATTTTGTGATTTCTTATTCAGTTAGGTTCCATTGACTCTTTCTCTCTTTCTGCCAAGTATAAAATCATTTGTCAAATTTTGAGGTTAAAATCAGAGTCCCTTAAAGGGCTTGCACTGACAGCCACTGGGGATGTAGTATAAATATGTTTAACTTCTAGGACAAGTGATGCATTAGAATGACTGTTGAAGTTTCCCCAGGCTGCCCCATTATCACGTGCTTCCACCTTGGCCCATGGTGTAAACTCTTATAGATAAAATCTAATATTTTGACATTTGGGTTAGTGGACTCTCAGCACAGTCCACCTGTAGCACTCCTGCCTGAGGAAGCGAAGTGCTGTACAGGATCTCTAACAGGATTGAAATATTTTATATGCAGTAAGGGCACTCAGAGTTATGCAAGCTAAGATAATAAGTGTAATCAAATTTCATACTCCAAGGAATACACTGATTGCCTCAGGGATCAGGAAAAATTTAACTCCATATCCTCAGCTTTTGTGCTGCTTCATGCAAGCAGAGCAGCTGTCACAGGGCAGAAACTCCTCTAAGGCATCAGATATTGTCCACTTTTTCTGGCAGGGTACCAAATTGTATAGAACAGTAGTTCAGCAAACTAAAACCTAAAGAAGAGAATCTTTGATACTATTCAAAAAATCACTCTTCAGGGTGGGAGATTTTTTAGAGCATAAATAGGAGCAGTTTAAATTCAAAGATGGTTTACTTCAGATTCTAGTTAGTTTTTTATTTGTATTATGTCATAATCCTAATTACTTCAATTCCAATCTCCTAGTTAATATTTCTGCATGGAAGCATGTGTGTAAAGTTGCTGGCATCAATCAGGTATTCTCTGGTCCAAGTCCTGGGTTAGGCAAACCCTTGGGCACACCACCTTAACTGGGGAGCTAAAGTGCTTCACACCTGCTTAGCATCTTCTCCTTAATGATTGAATTCCTCTGTTTCTCAATTTGTGATATAGAAGAATTCTGCGGGTACTTTAAGGAGGATGTAGACTCATTTTTCAGCCACAAATATATATTTGTAATGCCACCTACACATTTTTCTGTCGCTGTAAATGTGGTGAGGAATGCTGTTTACCTGCCCCATGAAGACTCTTTCAACCCTCTTGGTGTAGGTGTAGAAGGTGCAGTGTGTGTGACTGATGCCTTTGGTACACACTTGGGATGAAAATTAGGGTTTAATTTAGGTCTAGCCAACTTCTGACATTTGTTTCAACCATAAATAAGAACAAAGTTGTACGATAACAGCAAGCTCCTTGGTAAGGAGGACCAGGGGAAATTTAATGCTTTGAAATTATATTGTTGAAGTCAGCCTGCTTGTTTGTGACAACTGCAACCCCATCTGGGGAAGTAACTGCATTTTGTGATGTTGCTGAGGGCCCAGAAGGTGTTACTGCCCCTGACTGTCCTCACCTGGGCGGGGGCTGTTACTGACCATAACTGGCTCCACCTGTCTATAATTAAGGGTATAATTAAGGGTTACCTTACCTTAAGTCTCTGAAACTTTCCTCTGAATTTCTGAGTTGTATTCAGACCT
>VZUA01099147.1:8021-35387 GCA_013401035.1 Horornis vulcanius | reverse complement strand
TGGTACCATGTGATTGCCTAAAGTTTCATACTTTGCTGTGAGCTCCTTAGGACAGGAGGATTTTGTTAGTGGGGCAGGATTTTGGTGTTTGGCTGGAGATGCTGGAACAGTGCAGGTACCAAAGAAATTAAGGCACTCCCTGTGTCCTGCAGATACCTGTACAGAAGGATCACACTCACTTTTGGACAGGCAGTTAATGACTCATTTGGATAACCAGATCTGTTTGTGATTTCAAAAGCAGAGGGAAAATATAGAAACAGCAGATGGGGAAAAACCCAACTCGCTCAGAACTGGATTTTTTTTTTTTCTTTCTGTGGCATTTGGAATGTTAATAATTTCATTTTCTCTTTGTATATTTTTTCTCCAGCCCATTTAAGAACTCACTGTGTGCCACCTATCGGTCTGACCCATGCTCAGCCCTTCTCCAGACAAAAAAAGTGGTGGGAGAGTCATGCAGGGCCAGAGAAGGGGAGGTGGGAGGTAAGAGACACATCCAGAAAACAAGGAAAGGGAAAGGAAGTGGATTTTTCTAGGCAGGTTCAAGCCAGCTGCAGCCCAAAAGGCCATCACACCCTGTGCCTCAAGCTATGGGTGTGACTCAGATAAACCAGCAACATGAAATTACACCAGCAGAAAGACATTTCAGAAAATATTCTGCACCATGGATGACATATTCAAGTATGACGCCTTTGGAGATTTAACCCTGCTTCCTTTGAGTGAAATACCAGACAGTTGGAGAATTAACCAAGATTATATTGACAGGCCTTGGTTCCACAACAATTCCCTTTATATGTGCCCCATAAACATCTTTCTTTCCAGTGTCAGTCATGAGTTCGTTTTCTACCACAATAATTCTTTGCTAAGATCCCATTCCCATAATAGAAAGAGGGAGAAAAAAATTGAGTGACACCTCAAACAATATTTGATAGTCTAACAACAATTTCTAACTTCAAAGACTATCTACATAAAAGTTGAAGACTTTTGCTACAAAAACCAAACCACTGGGAAATCATTTTCCATCTGACATCAATTCCCCAGCCGCTAGAATGAAGGCTTTAACTAAAAGTATAACTTTTACTAGAGGTTCTTTAACATTTTAATCTATGCTGTGAGAAAGTGTGTACAGACAGGTTGTATTGAGCCAGAATCCAAGAATGGGGTGTAAGAGGGAGAACCCCCCTAAGCAAAGAGGGCTGGCCTTTGTGGACGGCTGAAAATCACACCCTGAGTTACAGAGGTTGAACACAGAGGATTTGATTAGCCCCAAACCTTTGTGGACAAAGAACCACAAGAGGCACAACCAAGAACACTCCTAACCCCCAAAATTATTGTCCTAGAGGATGGGAATGAATTTTTCAGGGCTGAATCTTTACAGTGAATCACTCCTAATGTACTGAACCACTGGAAGACTCGATGGATGCAGGTCTACAGGTCATGTATTTGAGAGTCAGTGCTAGCAAACAAAGATCTGTAAGGTTTGGTGGTGGAGCTTTTTCCTTTCCCAGAAACACTGCCTAACCCCTTGAAGTCTTCTGTAACAGTNTTTTTTTAAGCCCTGCTTTCATTTCCAGCTGAAGAGAAGATTGCATGTCTAAGACATCAAGTTGTGACCTTGCAGTGAATTAAATGGGTGAGCATGTTAAAAGGCTTGTAAATGTATCTGGACCTTTTTTTCTTCACCATCTGTTTCATACTTGATATCTTGATAGATAGTTCAGCTTATTACCCACCACTAACGTCATCTCCCTGCTGAAGCCTTGTTATTTGAAATATGGGGTCTCTCCTTTGTGTAGCAGTGACTAAGGACATTGGAACCCACTTAAATTTGTTTTAAATGCATTAAATTGGTAACATGCAGTGTTGCTGCATACCAGTTTCTAAGTTACATAGTAAAAGTTTGAAGGATTTAACCAATTTAATGCATGAACCAGGCACTCTGTATGGCTGAGAGCAGTCAGGTTTTCCAGTGAAACGTTTGCCTGGTAGTTCACATTGTGCAGAGGTATGCAGATGCTTTTGCCAGGAGAAAGTGAAATAATTGATGCAGCTGAAAATGACCTTGATCTAAAAGTCATTACCTCATTCCCTGAAATATCTGAAAATACAATGACAGAAGCAAGGGCCTGAGTGACTACTGTGACTTTTACTTAGTCCTGAGTGCCAGTGTGACATGGGTACATGCCAACAATAAATCATTTTCCTGGAACACACAACAGCAAGAAGTTGGGGTCATGTTTTCAAGCTGGCTTTTTTGCTTTTTCTTTTTGTGTCTGTTGGTTGTGTCTCCTCAGACTTTACATGACGTCTTCCTGTCTGCCTACATCTATTTTATAGATTAATGGTACCTGTAACTGCTCAGCTGAAAGGTAAAATAACGACAAGGGTGATGAAACCACATGCCCCATGACATAGGAGGGTGACTCATGGGGTCAGGAATGAATTCCTGCCTTTCACCACTGACAGAGCCTCGTTTTGCTACCAAAGCAGTGTACAAGGTGAGCACTGTGACCACACACACCTGGAGATGCACAGAACTCCACAAGGTCCATCAGATCCATCAGCTTTCCAGGGAAAAGGGCAGAGCTCCCCAGGCTGCCACAGGGCTGAGCACACCACAGCAGGGCTCTGGGGTGCCTTGAGTCATCTGAGCCCAAGCCCAGCAGAGGCAAATAAAACCTTTTTGATGATCAGACTTTCCTCTGGGCTGCCAAGGTCACTTGTACCTGTTGCAGAAGGACTGGAGTGAGGGGCTGGCAGGATCAGACTCCTTCCCACAAGAATAGGCCACCCTCTCTTATGGGGCAAGTGATTTCTGCAGCCTCTGCTCTTCCCTGACACACCAAGAAAGGTGTCTTGTGCCTTAACAGTGTTACAAATCAATAGTTTCACACCCAAAATGTGGGATCACGGTCATGCCTACAAACCACATGGTCCAAAGGACTTCCTGCACTTTCTCTGTGAATAGGAAAAAGGAGCACAGAGCAGCTGGGAATACAAAGAAGATTTTAAACATTTTAAACAAAGTGAATGAAAGTTGTGCAACAGGCATAACTGCAACCAAACTCCACCTACCTAGTGTTAGATTTGGTTCATGCTGAAAATTGTCACACCAAGAGGGTCTGATGCAGCCAGCTGTGACAGGCAAACCACCTTGCATCTAAAGAGGGGCTTCAGGAGGAGATTGTGACCTGGAGGGGACCAAAAGTCACAATGAGGACTTTGCCATGGAAAGGAGCTTCTTCAGCAGCAGAGCAAAGGCCAGAGCTAAAGCTGGGCTGCTGCTTGTGCAGTAAACACAGGTACTGTGGTCCTTAGGAGTGGAAGTTGGGAAGTTCCAGGGGTTTTGGTGGAATTTCACCACGTGCAAGACAACCCACAGCTCTGGGAAGCAGTGTGCTTTTTCCACATGATGCTTTGGGCTTTTCATCTCTGAGCTTTTTGTGTCTTTCCTTTCTGAGATCCATCAAGGCTAACACTGAGAAGGAAAATATCTGCAACAGCAGAGATATAAAGCTTTCAGAGCTCTCATTCTCCACTGATACAAAAATGTATTTCCCTAAATTTAACAGTTAAATCCACACCAAGGTGTTACAAACACTGACTTGTGCTACAAAGGATGGCTGAGTGTTGGCAGGATAGCTACATCCTGTACATGATATGCAGTCTAACAGGATTTCTCCTAAGCTCTGCCTGGAACCATTTTCATTTAATTTCATGTAAACAGCATCTCTAGCAGTGGCAGCAGGACCTCACCCAAGAACCAGAGGTTCTGTTTCCCAAACCAAACACACTCCAGATCTTCCAGCTCAAATGGAGGTCTGAGCACAGATCTGGATTTACTCACAGAGTTCAATTTAGAATCCAATTTTCTAATCAATTCTTCACTGTTTAAATCAATGCTGCTGATATAATGCATCAGAAAATCTATCCCCTTGATGGAGGATTTTTAAAAGCTGTATTTTATGGCTATGTCATCACCAGGCATTTGTGGATTTAAAACATTTGTGAAATAGGATTTTCTGGTAAAATCTTGTGTGGTCCATTAAACATACAATACACAGCAGAGGAAATACTTGGTTATGCTTACACACTTATCTGTGTTTCTTGTAACATTCCAAATAAGCAGAGCTTTGCCACGTGGTTATCAGTTCCTGAGATGGCTTCTGAAGTTTGCAGTTTTACTGTTCTGCCTCACAGCTGACAAGTTACCTGTGACTGCATGAGCTTAGAGCCAGTCCCTGCAGATATTTTGTATTTTCCTGTGATATTCCCATTAAAGCAAATTTCCCAGGAACTCCATTCAAATGCCTTAATGTAGGCATGCCTCTGCAGCACTCCCATATGTACACTGTTTCCTTGTGTACAAAGCACATGTGGAATCTGTAAGCATAGCAAATGGCATCATTAACTAAAAAATTAATTACGCTCACACAAATTGTGTGAATTTGCACTATTAGTTCAACTAGAACTCAGCACAGTGCCTACAGAATAGAACACTTCTCTTGAAGTCTCGGTGTGGGAACCCAACACTGAGCTGGCAGCACCAAAAGTGTTATTTTTCTAAGGATATGTATAAAAAATGAGGCTTTCCAAAGTACATGTATGAAGTGATAGACACACTCCTGCTCTCTGCTGCATTACAAAGCACAGCTCCTCAGTGTACGCCACTGCACCAAAAAAACCTTCCACAGGGCATCAACTGCAACATGTACAGCTTAGTATAAAAACACCTTGTAAGAGGTAAGATGAAAAAAACCCCAAACATTAACACTGAAAGATATAAGTATCTCTATTTCAGTGAGGAGATGCTCCTGACATTTTCTTCCCAAGCTGACCCAGCCATTGACTCATGGATTGGCCATTCCCTATGAGCAAAGGAACTTGCACTCATTGGAATCAAAGCTCAGAATTTTTACCTGCCTGGTGTGTTGAACAACACAAAGGGCCTGTGCCTTGAAGGTTGGGAATAAAAATGAAAACTTAGCTCATCTAATGCAGTTCCACAGAACAGCAAGGAGTCCCATCTTCAAAGTGATTGATAAATGCATCAGACAGCCAATACACCACAAAATTCAAACCTCCAGGAACAAAATGTCCAGAATCTTAGCACAGCATAAGCAAGGAGCAGGTGACAGCCCAGACTACTGGAAATATTCTACACAGAACACCAGCTTTTATTGCCACTTACACAAATTCAAATGTATTTAATGTTATCCAGGATTAAATGTATATCACACTTTCTTTAGACAACATCTTCCACTCAAAAAAACTTTAATAGAACATTAAAAAAACACCTTTTTCTCAACATCTCTTATAGAGAGACACACAGATGCACAGAGAGGAAAGCATATAGCAATTTAGAACAAGAAACAAATACAAATAATGTAATCTCTGGAAATTACACACGTGAAAGAAGGAAACAAGATTCCAACTTTCAAAGTACAATTCATTCTAACACAATCAGTGGCAAAAGGGGGAAAATATNAGTTTTCCCCATAGAATGACAAATGTAAGAAAATCTCCTATCCACACCAAAATAATGTTTGGCTGAGCTCTATTTTTGGTGCAAATATTTCTCTGTTGAGACAGCTCACTCATCTCCTCATAGGAGTCTTGGAAGCATTTTCTGGCTTTGCTACACTTTCACTGTGTCAGTAAATCACAAAACATGTACACCACAAATTAACATCTGAAAAACTGGGCAAGTCATTCCTATTTAAAAAATTTGTTGTGAAGCCCAGTTTAACCACTAATTACTCTGTTTCAAGTTACTGGAATTAAAGATGTTTACAGCTACACATGATCTTTGCAATCAGTAGTAGCTCAGAACTACACACGAGTGATGATCTCAAGCAGTTGAGTCCAATCTGAGCTAAGTAAAGTGAGTGCAGCAGAGAGAAAGTTCCAGCAGATTCCCATGGGAATGAAGATTTTGTGTTCAGAAGAAAGGAAATCCAAATCCTCGCTTGCCCTCACTCCATAAGAAACCCCACCCAGGTTCCACCTCTGCCAAAGCACACCCTGCCTGTATCGTGCAACCATCCAGTAAAGGATTATACCACAGCTCTGACAATGCAAACACAGACAGAAGTTTAAAATTATTATTGGAATTACCTGGATTTACTGACACTGATGGGTTTAAATCCTCGGGGGATAGGTTGTATCATTAGCAGAGAAGGTGAGGAAGATAAAACAGAGGCAATTACTCAGTACTTCATAATAACCTGAACTACAATTCCCTGAAGCACCTGTGTTTGCCTGGCATAACTCACAGGTCAGCTCTTGAGATGGAAGATATGCACGTATTTGCTTCTGCTCTCCTTGGAAAATTCTGCATTCCTGGGGATGTATGGAAGGAAGCAGCCACTGGCCACCCCTGAGCACCAGCAGTGCTGATGCAGAGAGGCCCCAAGCATGAACTCGGGGGGTTCATTGCACACCCACAGAGCCTCCTTCAGGAATGGGAAATCCACCCAGAGCCCCTCTGTTACCTCAAATGAGTTCAGTTTCCTGATGTGCACAGAAAACCAGTCAGAAGTCCTTAGAGACCTAAAATACATAACTTGTCTCTCTAGGTTGCCACTGTGATTAACAAACAGGGATAAACTTATCTTTCTGAGAGAAATTTAGAGCAGGGATTTTGCTGGGATGCTCTGAATTGTCGTCTTGGAGAGCTTTTTTCCACAGAGATAAGTCTCCTGACAGGTACCACAACCTGGTACCCTCTTCAGGAAAAAGAAAACAATAATAAAAGGAACTTAAATTTACTTCATTTTCATGCTCATGACCCTGGGGTATGTGTGGAACAGGGTGGGTTGAGGGGCAGCCTTGTGATGACTGCAGGGTCCTTACCAAGCTCAACTGTCATAATCTTCAAGGAGGAAAAAAAAGAAGGCTTTTTTAAAGGCTTTTTCCCTTTTGTGCCCGGACATGTGCAGGTCCTGGCATCTCTGCAGGCTCACGATAGAAGACCTGTCTTATTCATGCTGCAAAAGATCTGGAACCTGACACTTCTCTTGGGCACTCAGTCCTAACCGGCAGGATTTGCCTCTGACACTCTCCTTTCAAGACAAGTGTCAGCAGGTGATGAACTCTGCATTCTTTCACTCCTGCAGCTTCAGAGCCTGGATCTTGGTTTCTGCAGAATTTATGAATGGTAAATGTCAAGTCCTTTGTTTTTTTTTCAGTGCTGTAGCTCTGGTGTCAGGAAAATAAAAGGAAGATGAACAATACTCTTCTTTCCTCCATCCTTTATTTTGCAGATTCTTACACAGGAGGAATAGAGCCGTGTTTATTAATGTACAGTAAGCACAAATAAATAATTTGCAGCAGGGAAGGCTCCAACATGTCATCGTGGCATCCTCCTGGCTTTATCTGCTGAGCTGGGTGCATTGGTGCACCTGACAGCTGCATGTGGGATTTTGTAACCACACACCTTTCAGGGCTTAATGGCATTAGGTAACTATTGTTAAGTTTTACTATGATTTTAGTAATTTTATTAATTAGTTCCACCTCATGAGGCAAAGGTGTCATAATGGCACTTTGCAGGATGTTCATCAGGTGAGCAGATTGCTTTTTCAGGTCAGGGCATCTCTGTCAAGGGCTCTGTGGTCACAGCATAAGGATTATGGCAATGGAAGGGATGATGAAAATTGGACTCTAAGCCTGCCCTCTCAGTGAACTAAGAGCTCACCCTGGTCTGAGAAGACTGGACAAAGCTGAGATTTAGAACAGTCTTGGCTAAAGCAAAGCAAATTATTGTGATTGAATTGTCTAGCCCTTGTGCCTATTTCTGAATCACTCACATCTTGTTCTGCAGGCTGACCCTGATAACAACTTAATGCAAACATATTTCAGCCAGAGTGACCTTTGAACCATCTCCTTTGTCAGCTCTGCCTTTGATTACCCCTCACACAGCCCCAGTTAAGAACACTCACTCCAAACTCACACCTACTGCTCAATTATTTCAATATCCAGGGCAAAACCCAAACCTGATCATCACAGGATTTCAACAGAGCAGAAGCACATCCTTAAGGCTTGTGTGATTCTGGATCACCTCATTACTGAACTCACTCTGTACAG
This sequence comes from Horornis vulcanius, assembly GCA_013401035.1. Lineage (NCBI taxonomy): Eukaryota > Metazoa > Chordata > Aves > Passeriformes > Scotocercidae > Horornis > Horornis vulcanius. Next base: position 27,305 of record VZUA01099147.1, on the reverse strand, counting down.
GTTTTTCCTTGCCTAGGGAATTTCTCACACTGTGAGTGGCAGCACAGGAGCACCCGGTGTGCCAGAGCCACATCTCACACCTCTCTGGGGGTCTCCTGTAGACTGGCCAGGGCAAAGGCCAGCCCCAAACCCCAACCCTCTTCTCTCCTCACTCCACAACCTCTTCTGTCCCCTCAGCAGCTGTGCAGCAGACACAAAAACACTCCATTTGCACAGAGGAACAAGAAAGGAACAGAAACCTGATCAGATGACTTATTCTTCTGAAGCAGCAATTCTATTGGCACATACTGCTGCCCTAAGAAGCTGCCATGTGGTTTAAAAAGAAGTTGCTTACAAAATTACTAAGAGGCTGAGGACTCCTAACTGATCACAGCCACCACAGCTGGTGCACTTTCCTGGAGACAATCAGACACCACTATCCCTGGACCAGGGCATCATGATGATAGAAACAATATCCCTTTTCCAAGCTCTCCTTAAGAGCCCCTCCTAATAGAGAGTGATTCCTCAGGAAGCTCTGTACCTACTACCCACATGTTAATACCAGCTTAGGTTTCATTATGACTAATGTCATTATAGTGGATTCCAAATGAATTATTCATGATTGGCTCCTTCTTTTAATGCCTTTGGCATTTGACATGTTTTCCACATTGCCTACAAAATGTCTGTGGTAGGAAAATGCTCATAGGTGTCCTTGGCAGCTGGAGGCTGAAAATGTAACTGTTGTGTTTTATATCCAATGAGGGGAGCTCAACATTTATTTTCAGGAGAGAAAATCTTTTGCTCCCCACAACTGGCCTGCTTAAAGTCAATTCAAAATACTCTGGATGGAGGCTGATACACCTATCTGGGTTCTTCAAAGGAGGTGCATGATGTTACTTTGAAATAAAAGTAAATACCATCCTTATTACTCTACCTCACAAGTACTGCCAGAGAAAATGTCAGAAAAAATCAGAAAAATTCAGAAAATTTGATACTCCTTGAAGTCACTTCCTTTCTCTGTACTTGAGACTGCGATTTCTAAAGTAAGGGAAAGGATCCCACAATGCCTCATCTTTCTTCAACCCATGATTAAGTTTTCTGAGTAAGGAAACCCTTGGAGGGAGAAGTGCTGTTGAAGGTAGTGAGACCTGAATTTTGTTGGAACCTGAAGCCACAGCACAGCCACCAGAGCAGAGGTAGTGAGGAACTCATCCTCCTGTTCTTAGCACAGCTCACCACATTTTTCCACTTGTGGTTCTCACTCACTACAGTTGGAGGCTTTTCCCCAGCAAATAAACATTTTCCAGCCTGATCTACAACATCATCCAGTTTTGTCTCCCCAAAGACTTGAGCTTAAAGAACTAAGCTCAATGTACTTGGCAACTGGAGACTCACAGATTTCTTATATGCCTAAAATAAGATACTTTAGACTCTCCACACCTGAAAAAGATAAATCTTTGTGTCTAACATGAATTAAAACCTTTGTTCCTCTCTCTGTGCTCCAGGATGTGTCATCTTGTGCTCCCCAGGAGACACAGGCACAACACTGCAAAGGTTGGAGCAGGTCATGCCAAAGGTCCATCCAACATCCTGTCTTTGGAAATGGATAGTAATAGGCATTTGAGAGAAAGCTTGTAAGAAGTGATGCAAGTATGAAATTCTCAATATCTTCTCCATTTCAAGCAATTTGTGGTTTAAGGACTTCCTGAGCCATAGCCTACATCTGCGTCATCTCATTTAATGGCCCTTCAGAGACCTTTGCTTCCACTCACTTGCTTGGTTGCTTCTTGAGCTGCAGATATCAACAACATCCTGTGGCAACGAGCTCCACAATTTAATTATGCATTGTGAGAAAAAGTAGATTCTGTTTGTTTACAGCCTCTTGCACAATGGTTTCTTTTGGCACTGCTTAGAGTTATGAGAAATGGCTTATAACTATTTCCAGCAATCATTTTTCCATATTACTGCTTATTTTAGATGGGCAATGGATAGACAATACTGGAAAGCACTGAAATTGCAAATTGCAAACAAATGTGCAAAGATTAAACTCAGAGGAGGGAACTTACTTTGCATATATATAAATATATAAACAAACTTAATATTTTCATACACATTTCTTAGAGCTGTATAAATGTAAGAAAATACTAATCACTTTTTTGTTGTTGTTGTTGTAATGTTATCTTAGGCACACACAAAAAACTTGCTCCAGTGTTCAATACTATTTTCGTTGAAACAAATGTCCTTATAATACAAGACATTTATATTGTACAAGCAGCAGTATTAGAAGTCATGCTAATTAAAGTGGAGTTTCCTTCCTAACAGTTAAAGCTTTCTCAGTTGCTTTTCCAACCAAACACCATACTGAAGTGTTCATACTATTCCCTTGCTGTAAGTATCATGGTAATGTTATCTAAATAAAAAGGCAACAGTGAAACAGTTTTTAAGAGAGACCCACTGTATGATTACTAGCTGTCGGTGCTTGATGTAAAATATCTGACTTACAAAAGCACTTTGGCATGTTTTTGGACAAGCCTTATCAATAGCTGTAATGAGAAATGGCTAACAAAGGACTTTCTGTACAAACAGCAAATGAGATGCTTGCAGACAGAAGGGAATTTATTCTGAGGGGAAAGAATGAAGCCCAGTGTTCTCATTCACTGGCCCTTCACCTAAAGTTGTTTTATTGTTGTTCGTGTGTGCCTTAAGTACCATGAGGAACAGCATATGCTATTACAAGGATGTCCTGTTTCATCTGAATTTTGTTGCCCATAACCAAGCACCATTGTCATTATCAGATGGCAAAAGTAAACCAGAGATACAACCCTGGCATTCGTTTTCTGAAACAGTCTCTAGAAAAGCCAACTTGCCACATAATTCAGAGCTGGAGGCTCAGTATTACCAAAAGAGGAACTCCAGTAAATGAACACACAAGTATAAAGAATTTCTTCACTTAATTGTAACAAATACAAGGATCTAGTTTTCACTTTTTAAAAGGCCTGCATTAGATAAGGTCAGAAAAAGAAGTTATGACTGATGTCAGAGCTGGAGCAGCAATCACTGGGAGTGAGAGCCTCTTTATCTAGAGGCAGTGAGACTGACCTCAGCTCACAGTGGAAGGGCTGCTTGTGCCAGGCATGAGGCTCCTCTGGGGCTCCTGTTACAGCCCCTGCCCACATCACAGCCAAGCAGATTCCCCAGAAATTCACATCACATCTCAAGGAAACACAGAAGAAACAAGTAATTCAGTGTTTTGGTTCAAAGTGGATCAACAGCCACTGAGAGCTTCCCATATTTTTCACCTGTCACTAAGGATCTGCTTTATCATTGTGGAATAAAAAAATGTTGCTGCATTGGCCATTAAAGATATCTGTACATTTCATATCCAGCACTGAGCTGAGCCTTGCTCCAGGTATCTCCTCAGTGGCACTGGAAAAGTTTTCCTGTTTTAGTCCAGGGAGCCTCATGCAAACCCTGCCCTCTCTCAGCCACTAAATAATCTCAGTGGTCTGCACAGAGGCAGTTGCAGGAAGAAATGAATGGTACTGTAACATTATTGAGCTGCTTCTCACTTTCATTTCTGTGGGAAAAAGAAATAAGCAAGAGCCAGCAAAGACCCTGCTAAATCCACCCTCAAAGAGAGATGTGAAACCAATTAGCAGGCTGGCCCAGCACCCGTAAAGTCGCTGTCTACACCATGAAATGTTATAAAACAAAACAGAACACAAAAGAAAAAGGAGGAAAAAAAATCAAATCAATAAAGAACAGGCCATGCCAAACAATAAGCCTGCAGGTGCTTGCAAGGTGCAAATCCAATATGAATAGTGGCACTTTTAGAAAACCAGCTTTGACCGAGATGAAACCGAGCAGAACAGAAATGCAGAAGCAAGTGAGGATACATTTTCCAAATATGTCAGGATTTATTCTGTTCCTAAAAGAACCAGACAGTTAATCCACCCTGTTGGCAGGTGCATGATAGTAGGTGATTCCTTGCAACAACCTCTATAACTATTCTCATTATATTATTCTCCAGATGGGGATAGCAGTAAAGGGAGCAGAGGCAGAGGATGGAGCTGGAGGCAACATTTGCTTTGCTTGCAGTGTAACTCATCATGCAAAAACAAAGGGCCACTCAAACAGGATTGCTTGAGTGGGGATGACACAAAGCAGCAGCTCCAGTGTCTCCATAGACACCAACACCTGCAGTGCATCTTTGGGAATTACAGGTACCTCATTTTGGGGAGAGGGAGGTGGTGGCAGGCTTTGCTGCATTTGAGAAAAGACTGACTCAGTTTGGAAATGAAGTGGCCTGGCTTAGGGATGGAGGGTGCATTTCTCAAAGAATTTGTAATTAGAAGCTCAAAGAGTTATTGTCTTCTAAAGAATACACCCTCCTCTTCCCCCCAAATTCAGTTTTCTGCAGAAGTTTCTAAGAAAAAAATAAAAGCAGGTTTTATGGATTAAAGTATTTAATTTCTGTTTCAATCAGTTTGCATTTAGGTCCCACAGAATGCTAAGAAATTTAGGAGAGAAATTTGAAAGTAATTTTGTTTTAAATTAAGAAAATGTTTTGTGCGTGTGTGTGTCAATAAGTCAATTTTAACATTGCTGAAATTCCTCCACCCTGTTTTACCCTAAAAACAAAGTTGACTTGTTTCCAGAAGGTTCAGCAGCACTGAGAGACACATCAACAGCTGGTGGAATATGGTTTCTTCCACATTTCTCTGGCCAGCTCTCATCATCCATAGCAGGATGAGCTGGTCACATCTGCTGACCTCTTAAAACAGTGTTGCTGCTGTGAGTAATTCTGTGTTTTCCCACACTGTCAACAATTCCTACAGAGCATCACCATCCCAAAGCCTATTGTTACCACCTACCAACCTGGGAGGGAGAAGTACAGAATAAGGCTGGTTTGTGTTCTTAAATAATGGGGGAAAAAAAACATTGCTATGCTAAACAGAAAAAGAAAAAAAAAAATAAAGCCATCTTCCACATTGACCCTGCAGAACACACTTTGTGCTCCTTGTTCCCAAGTGCTCGATCCCTGGAGACTGGAAAATTCATCCTTATTTATTTATTTAAATTAAAAATCCTAGCCATGACCTTAGAGGTGTGTGTTTATTATCAGCTTCAATGCACTTGTCACAGCCTTGGCTGGAAGGAAAGCCAAGGGAGGATTTAAAAAAAATAATAATACTCCAAGAAATTACTCCATTTCAAATGTCATNTTTTTTTTTTTTTTGTTTTGTTTCTAATTAGAATATGGTTTGCCTTTCAGATTCCAAAGCTTTTGGATTAGTGGTTTGCAGCATGATGTCATTTTCCTGTCTATATGACCACAGCACAGCCTTGCTTCAAGTGTTTGGTAACAACAGAAAAAATAACCGTGGAAACCTATATGTAATTCTGCAGGATCTGAATTATTGCCACACCATTACCAGGCAGTTCAGGAGCACGAGGGCAAGACCTCTACAAGGAGTGTGTCTATTCCCTCTTATCCTTTCCAGAAAGTGAGTCTTGGCCCAAAAAGAAGACCCACAAGGCCCTTCTCAGCAGCTCACAGTTACCTGCCCCAACTACACATTATGTGCATGTAAAGAGAAGGAGGTTTGTCTTTAAAACAAAACAGGCAGAAACAGATTTAGTGGACCAGATTGATTCCACTTATTCAATTTTCTTAATCTGGAGCTAAATTCCATCTATATGTGAATTGCAACCCTTTGGAGACATAAAATATGGGCAATTTCTGGTTTGCCATCTCCCTTTCCTCCCAAATGCACTTCTGCTCCTTTTGCAGAGCAAACAAGACCACTGTATGTGCTATCCATGTTAGAATTAACATGGCTAATGTTTCTGGTAATCTTAACAATATAATTAAATTATTCAAGGCATTATTCAATATATGAATATTATTAGTCATATTATTTAAGGAAAGTTCTCAGGTCTCAGAATCTCACCTAAGAGGGTGAAGGACAAACTGGGAGGAGGCAACGTGGTAGTGGAAAGATAATGTGGCTCAACAGCAAGATAGCAGCTGGTCATTCCTTTGGTAAGCTGCATTTAGACAACATGAATTTGGTTTTTCCAAGGGTTTGAGAGTTTTTGTACATCTCACTATTGATGGATTTTCTGCTTGTGTCAGCAACTGGCTTAACAGCAGTGGTTTTGGAGATGCTTGGGTGTTTTATGGATATATTTCAGATGAGCCTGTCAGGTAACCCAGTGCCTTTGAATCCTCCCCTGCCATATGTGCTCAGCAGAAATCCAGCCCTGGTTGTCTCTGCTTATCCTGAGCAGGTGACTTTGGAGCATCAAGATCTTCTCTGGTATGTTCAGAGCTGCACTGAAAGAGACACCTGGGGAGGGGCCCAGATGCTGAGCACAGTTTGGGGAGTGACAGCTCCTCTCCCTCAGCTCCACTGAGCAGCACCCCATGGACACCAGGTGACAAAACTGGCAGGCTGGGCCACCAGAAATAGGGAACCACCCTGCCCCTGTCCCCCCTTCCCAGCAGCCAAGGCCCACACCCCCTGCATGTAGGACTGTCCAGCTGGCCTTCCAAGAGCACCCCAAAACCCCATCTTGCTGACCCTCCCTGAAGGGATGCCAAACCCATTCATACAGAAATGATAATAGCTGACAGGAATCAGTCTAGTTTGGCTAAAGAGGAGGCATCCTAAGGAAAAAAAATATGGTTTTGGAGGCCCACCCAAAAATGTAAAGGCTGGACTCTGTCTGAGAGCAGAACTTGGCCTCCTGTCTCCACTCCCACAAAAAATGCTTGTAAATGTTATGCTCTTTGGGCTGCATTTTTTTTTTCTGCCTGCATTAAAAACTGAGTGAATTTAGTGCTTATAAAACCGAGAGGCTGATAGCAACTGGCTAGAACCAGATGTTAGGGAGACTGGAGCATATCAAGCAAACAGATCGTGCACATATAAGTATTCAGAAGTATGTAGCTGCATTACTTATTCCCAGCCAGATTATCAAACAGATTGATTTCTGAGTATAAAAACATGATGCCCAAACCTCAGGGCTTGGGAAGAAAGGCAAGAGGGGGAATGTAAAGATGTCCGTAGGTATCCATATCTATAGATTCAGAAATAAGGTATATTTTCCCTCTCCTCCATCATTTGCAGCTCTGTCCTTCCCTGCTGCCCCACCCAGCAGTGCACAGCAAGCCCAGGAGGGACAGATGTAATGCTCAATCACATCTCCAACCCAGCAAGGTGCTCAGCCTTTGGATAATGAGTGTCCCAGTGTGGGGACAAGATGATTTCCCAGGACACCCAGCCCCACGTTCCCCTGATGTGGAGCCATATGGACTCCTTTAGCCACCAGCACTCAGGTTTCACACAAATCCAAGCACTTTAAGGAAGACTTGTACCAGAAACACGTGCCTGAAGTGCCAGAATTCCTTTCAACAAGGCATGGAAGGTAACTGGTGCAATCTGCCAGTAAACCCCATGGAAACACAAGCCCGTGGAACTGGCTCCCTTAAGGGATTTGAGCTGTTAGTTTTAATGGCTTGAATGAGAGGGGTTTTTTCGAACAAAAACTGGATCAGTTTTATTGACTTAGAGTGAAATGTTTCCGTTTATAGCTTGAGATTTCTGCTAAAAGATTTAAACAACCTTAAAGGCTCCTCCTCTGCTCCCACATCCCCAGCTCTGCTCGATGCATCCCCGGGTGACTTTATTCAAACATCAAGGCCTCCAAAAGCTCAGTTTTGGCCTTTCAGGCTCCCCCTGGTACCATCTCCTTCCTTGCTGCACAAGTTCCCAGAGCATTTAGCTATCAGCAGGCACTTGCACTGTGCTGGTGCTAATGAAGCTCTTCCTGAGCCTTTTTCCACCACGGCCTCGCTGCCAGCTGGTCTCTGCTGACCATCAACCAACAGCACAAGAGCCAACACAGCCTCAACTCAGCTTCTTCCTCAGATCAAAACTTTTGCCTTGATTTCCATCTCGCAGCCTTTGAGGCCAGGAGGAGCCATCACATCCCTCACTCAAGACTTTGCACTCCACAGAGCCTTTACCACCCTGTGGTTTGCCACCAGCAGTGCCACGTCCACCACCCACGGGTTGGACAGCAACAGGAGGGACAGCAGCACTCTAAGCCCCCACCAGGGCAGAGATCCAGTGGGTGAGATCTCCCTTCTTAGGGGATCCTATCCTGTAAACCATTCTGCATCCCTAAGGACATCAACCAACTTCCCCCAGGAGACAATTCCTTCCCAGCTGCATCCAGCAATCATGCAGTCTGTGTGGAATCTGTGGAATCTCTGTGGAATCCTGCTCTATAGCAGCAGTAACAGAGCAGCAGACACCCTCCCTGAGGGCCATCCCTCCCTCAGGTGCACACTTGGGACCATCAGTGTTCATCACTCTTTTCAGCCCACCACCACACATCACAAAGGCTTCTGCTGCTATGCGACTTCACCCAGGTTCAGTTGGGCACACAGAGCTCTCACCTTATTTATCTGCTTCCAAATTGCAGAGAGACTGAGACCTTTATGTTCTTTAGTCATCTGTGCAGCACAAACTGGGGTCACAGGTTGCCATTATTAGGAAGAGCCTGGGAAGAGAGGAGACAGGAAGTTAACAGGAACATTGATGGCTGTGGTGGCGGCTGCAGTTTTAATCCAGTGACTCAAGCTTGGCAAACAGAAAAGCTGCAATGTATTAAACTGTGAAGAGTTTACAAGAGCTGAACATCTAAAATATAGCTCTGAGAAATTACTCCTTAAAGCAGGCAAGCAAGAGCATCATGAACAGAACCAAGAGAATATTGTTTTCACAGGAAACACTCCGTGGGTGTGTTATAAGCTCTGTTCTTTGGCCTGTCACCACATAATTTCTGCACTTCTTGTATTTCTCTCTTTTCTCATACTCAAGCACTGTCCTGTGATACAGCAGAAGTACATTTACAGCTAAAATTACAAAAGTGGTCCATTATGTTTTCTAAGGTAGTAAAAAAGCTGCAGTTTGTCACAGCTGTCTGGAGACCCAGACACCTACAACTGGCAGAGCTGTGATCCCCTTTCTTCTCCCCTGGCCCAGGATGAAACTCTGTGTGTGTGTGTGTCTGTGTGCATGCAGATTAAAGTCATGTACAAACAGATCTTTTAGTGTTCTCTCTGGAAAAAACAAAACAAAACAAAAAAAAAAAAAAAACAAAACAAAGAAAAAAAATAGAAAAAGAAAAGAAAAAAACCCACTGACTCAACAAACCCACAAAGAAAAAGAAAGGGAAAAAAAATGGTGCATCAGTGAAGCAAGAGGTCAGAGCATTCCTAAGCACTTATTTCAGACCAGCTCTGCTTCGGCTGCTGCCTCTTGGCTTCCCACAGTGGCCACACCAGCTTTCCTATCTCACAGGGCTGGGGGACTGTGGTGTCATCTCCAGGGGCTCTTCCCAGAGGTGAAAACTCTCAGCATGTCCAGCAGGAAAGTTGCAAAATTATGGGAGAGGAGCAGCAGATCCTCAGGGCAGAGCCAAGATGAGAAGCCCAGGGAGATCCAGTTCTTTGTTGTTCCAAATCAGCCTTTTCCCTTGGAGGCCTCCCAAATTCAGCATGTAGACACAACATCCCCTTACCTCCTCTTCAGCTTCCCCAGGGAAGGCAGAATTTAGGGACAACAGGTAGGGATACTCCTCAGGCAGCACTCATGCTACTTCTAAACAGAAAAAATGTTCCACCACCAAGGAAACCAAATCCCTTCTGCTCTTCCCAAAACTTCTATAAACTCAGGGCTCCCAGTGAGAAAGGCCAGGCCTTACTTCAGTTAATTATGCTAATTTTTTTCTCCATTATAGATGTGTTGAGGAGTGGAACAGCTGGGGAACATCTCCAGCAATGGGGAGGTTCACATAGGGTGTGACTCTGTTGTTTCCATCTCACCAGAAACCACCAAGCAAAAGAGTCTGGAGGGAAGTTTGTATGCAGCAAAGTTCCTATGGATTTTGGAAGCTCCATCTAGTTTACACTGGGGTCATCACCCTCCCCTTCACAAAAGGTTGCAGAAGGCTCAGGTTATGGTCGAATGACAAATGTCAGAATCCCTCTTTCAAAACTGGATGGAAAAAGGCAGATCTCAGGTCACCCACTCAGTGGGGTTGGGTTCAGCTGCAGGACACATGAGAGAGCAAATGACTTCCTGTAAGGTCCTTCCAACCTAAGGTGCAGCCCCACTTCTGCAGGGGAGGCACCTGTTTGGCCTTAAAAGACAGGCAGAAGGACTCTGAGAAGGTCTGGATTTAGGCTTGAATATCAGTGTGAGTGGTATTAAATCATCCACAGCAGTCTAGTTAACACCTACACTACAAGGGAAGACAAAGCAATTTTATGTTCTTCACTCAGGGTAAAGAGGCCGTATCAGAGCCTGGGTGCTAAAGGTGGCACTGCTGGTGTGGGCACAAAAGAGTTTTCACAGATTCTGAGCTGCCTCAGCTGAACAAACCCCACTTAACAAAACACATTCTTTTTCCCCTGGGGAAGAAATGAGGGTCTCATCTAATTCCAATAACTCAGTTGCTGGGGCATGGTGCAGCTCATCTCACCATAGCTGAGAGGAAAAATAAACAACGAGCAAGCCCTGCAGAGCAGAGGGGGCTCCTCTCTCTGTTAGGCCTGCACGAGCCTCAAGATGGAAGTCTACTCTCATTTGAGGCCTTTGGGTGCTTGTATAGTATAAATATTTACTAATAACACAGAGAGAGTGAGAGCAGGAGAATAGTCATTTTTCTCAGTGGCTTAGGGTTAAGTACAGGGCAATGGCATCTTAAATCCAGATGTTCTCCTTTTGGGATTTGCCCACGAGGCATATTCTCATGAGATTTCCCTGGCGTTTTGATTTGGATAGTAGCAAGCACTTTTAGCCCAATGATATAATGAGCAGATGACTCAAAATGCTGAAGGATTTTCTTTGTAAATTCCAGCAGTTTATTTTATGACTAATGCAGGGCAGAAACTTCTGCAGATTTCATCTTCCCATCCTTCTGTGTTTCTATTTTCAGTTGGTTTTAAAGGATTCTGAACTCGGCCCGCTAGCAGAAGATTTATTTAAATGTATATATTATACATAAATACAAATACTGCGTGCACATGAGGGTGTGTGGGAGCTGTTCCCAAGGTGCTGGTGAAACGACACATCCTGATGGAGGCAGAGCCAATGGAGATGTTGGGGGCTGCCCCTTTGGGAGAGAGGGATAAAATAAACATGGGAATTGCCTTTCTCATTGCAATTGCAGCAGAACACAACATTTAATGCCATTTTACCACCTGTGCTTGGAAAAAAAATGGCTCAAAAGGTCAGAGTCCTTGCACCTTTGGCCAAAAGAGCAGCAGTTTCCAGATCCTGTTTGTAAAATGCCCTGAATGTGGCAGGGGAGGGTGGAAAAGGTGCCCATGACCCTCCAGCTGTGAGGGCAGGAGTGGGGAGGGTGTTTGGACACCAAGCAAACACCAGGCACCAGGAGCAGAGAGAATAAATCCGGGAAATTCACTGGAGGTGAAGCTGGGCTGCCTTGGCCAAGGCAGTTGCACAACAGCATCAATTCAAGGCTTGCACAGGGGTGATTTTTCTCTCCGTCCAATTCACCAAGGACTTGCACGCTACTTTGGTGGATTTTCTGCACAATTACAGATTATTGCCATGGTAACAGATGCATCACATGACAACTTTGTTACCTCAGAGACAAGAAACAGCTGCTTAAAGAAACAGGCATCCTCCAGGAACGAAGATATTTATTTTCTTTTATTTTTCTCTTGGCTTCATAGTGTTTTAGGAGTCCTCTCTGGTTTTCTCATGGATGTGCCTTCCATCATTTGGATAGTTAAAAATGTTTCAGTGCATCAACTGAAAGTTATTCTCTCCCACATCATATTTTTGCCTCTTACTAGAAATGCAGTGTATGTCTGAAGAAAAAAAAAATAGGGTTCCCGTAATTTTGGGAGAAACAAAATGGCTTTTTTTTCCTCATAAGCATCTCTCTCTAATGCTGCCATTTTGTTTTTATTAAATTAAAGACCACTGAAGCATTGCTAATATTATTTGAGAGAAATCCCAGATCCCTTGAGGTTAATGCTACTTTGCCTTTGGTGTGAGGGAGGCCAGAAGTTCTCTCTCAGGCCATATTCCCACATTCTGCAGAGAATCAAGGCCCTCTCTGCCCCAGGTACTCCAGAGCACCAGCCTCATAGTAGAGAGTTGAAGTGGCCAGGGAAACCCAGGAGATGATAAAATTCTTATGTAGTCCAAAAATCATTCTTCACATTTATGAAACAAAGAAAAGTTCAGAAACATCATTAATTGCTATCTCAATTTTTAGGCAATTTTAAATTAAGAGACCTGTTTTAAAGAGCTTCACCAAGTAAGCCAGTTTGGATTTTCAATTCCAGTTGCCAATTTATTCTAATTTCTTTTGCATGAGGAATAATGAAACTCTCAATTTTTTTCCTATTCACCTTGTGGAGCCCAGTGGGGCTGATTCACTGACTGCACCAGACATGGATGGCACAAATCACTGTCCCCAGCCCAGGGCTCAGCCCTGGCCCCCTGGCAGCATCTCCAGCCCCCATCCTGAGCATCCCAGCCTTCACCATCCCAGCCTTCATCATTCCAGCCTTCATCATCCCAGCCTTCATCATTCCAGCCTTCACCATCCCAGCCTTCACCATCCCAGCCTTCCCCATCCCAGCCTTCACCATCCCAGCCTTCATCATTCCAGCCTTCCCCATCCCAGCCCTCACCAGGGACCTGCAGCTGCCTCAAAGTCACCCCATTCCCCAGCCCCCAGTGGTGTTAATTACGGACCCGCCGGAGCTCAGGCAGCCAGACCACTTCAGCCCACAGTGAATGTCTGATTAATTAAAGGCTTCTAATTAACCTTCATGGCTGGAATTTCCTAAAGACCTTCATGGGCCGAGGTACACAAATCCCATCAACCTCAATGGGAGGCTGGAATTAAATTGGTTTCGTCCCTTGCTGGGGATCCCCCTGCACACCAGCACAGTGAAATATTTCCCTTTCCCAGGTTTTGGATGTGTTTCCTATGTTTGGATGCGTTTTCCCAGGCTGGGATGTGTTTTCCAAGGTTTGGATGTGTTTCCCCAGCCTTGCAGAGCTGCTCAGAGAGCTGGAAAATAAATCCTGTGCAGAAAACCCTGCTGTGTCCCTCTGTGCCACCAGCAGCCCTGCTCACACCGTGGGTTTGCACAACCAGAGCTCCGAGCTGGCATCAAGCTCTGCCTCCAACCCCTCCAGGGTAATCCCACCACAAAGGAGATCAAGGTTCTACAAATAACCCCAGAAGTAAAAACTGAGGAAGAGAGACATATCAGACATTAGAGAAATCCAGATGTTTTTTCTTAAAGCATTTTGTTTAAAATTTTCTTCCAGGAGGCAGATTGTCTTTCCCAAAAAATTTTAACTGGGAAGTCACCTCTGCACGGGACATTTTTGTTAATGAAGGCCACTGCCTTAATGTGGTTTTCTTTAGTTAAATATTTCTGGTAAATGAAATTCTCTTGTACAGCTTAAATTAGCACTGTAATTTTTTGCTATAGTTGTTTTTATTTGACCACATGGAGCTCAGTGACTTGTAACCCAGTCCCTCAGCCTATTTTTAAATTTCATGTGGACCTTTTTCAGTCATTTGGTAGCTTTTTTTAGAAGCATGAGAATGGAAAGACCAAACAGTGTTGCTTTATCATTAAGAGCTTTTGTTTCACAGGATCACAACTGAAATGAGTTTGTCCAGCTCTCAGCCCAGGCTCTGGGGAAGAAGAAATCATAATATTTTAATAAAAAGGCTCCCAGTTTTGTAATTTCTGGTTCATGCTAACCCTCTATGGAAGATGTGACACATTTATTCTATGATCCAAATCTTGGTCCGAATGATCCAGGGGACAGCAGACAAAATTGAACAGCCCAGTTGTTGTGTTCACATCCTGGTGGACACAGGACTTCAGGGTTTTGGCCTGGCCTCCTTCTTTCCCTGATTTCCCCCTCCTCTCTCCCTCAGGTGTGGTAGTGCTACTGATAAACCAAAAATGAGAAACCCTCAGGTGAGGCAGGAGCGATGAAAGGCTTCAAGACAGCGCAGGGAACTCTCTGACATCTGCACTCCTGATCCTAGAGATCAAGCTGAATTAATCTGGCTTTGGAAAACTCCATGAAATCTCACCTTGGTGCCACTTTGGGTATTTTCTTGATCATCCCGCCTCCCACTTACTTGTTAAGCCCAACAAATCTTTTTGTTTCCACTTGGAGACAAAGGAACAGGGGTGTAGTGAAGGGAGAGAGGGATGCTCTTAGTCCTTCAGCAAAGTAAAAGCAGAAAATCATCTGAAAGAAACACCCCAAACTTAAACAGGGCATTAGGCAGTATTAACAGACCAGACCTCCAAGCCATCAGAAATTCCCAGCTGAATAAAAGATTGATTTCAAAGACTCAAAGATACCTCAAGGCCAGCATTTCCAAAGAAGATGGGAGCTGATTGGAGCTGAAGCATTCCTCTTGTTCAGTGCATTTGAGTGAGCACTTTAAGTCTCCAAAGATTGAACTATAAAGAGAAATTAGTTTATTAATAATTCACAGGCTCCAAGAAGAAAAAAAGTCAAAAGCATATGCTCACGAACAAAGCTGATTTTATTTTCCCTGTTTAGAATAGAGCAACATGTAGAAAAATGGAGGGTGTCGAGCTCAAAAATTTAATTCAGGGCTTTTTCTCTTCCTTCCCTTTAACCCAAGCAAGGATATATTCCAACTTCCTCACTAGCACTGAAAGTTCTTCAAATCCCAAATGGTTTATGTGAAACATTAAAAGCACACTATCATCTTCAGCTCTTTAATAGTTTAGGACATTTTCATGGCATAGTTATTATCCAATAGCTCTTAATTGCAGCTTGTACATTTCAAGACAACACATTCACGGACCGGAATAACAGAGATTTTAGACTCCTCATCCAGCATCATGGCAAAGCACATCCTTATTGGAGGTATCTCATTGATCCTGGCTTTTCCCTGCCCCACTTTGCCAGGTTAGGAAGTCTGTAACACTCTTATGTTTAAAATCAATCATGTTTTTCCTCCTGACTCTATGCTTGTTTCTTAGTTTTGGTAACTGCTTGATTGTAGGACACTAGGTAAACACAGGAATTGAAGAATTCTGTTGTTAAAATTCACTAAAAGACAGACAATAAAGGGGTTGTGAATTTAAGACAAAATGCTTTCCGTTGCCCAGTGGGGAAATTACAATGAGAGCAGGGTGGACAACACAATTTTTGCCACACTTACTTCAATACTGGTTCTTCTAAAAGTGAATATTTGTTCTACCTGTAAAAGTCCTTGTTTCCCTCTACAGCAGGGCTGAATATTGAGTATTTTATCCCAAAAGGTGCTACACAATTAGATATTACAGGGGGCTTTTTTCCCTCCTAATCTCAGAAAAATCTCATACCATGACCCAACCTCAGCAAGGAAAATACAGAATATGAGTTAGAATTACATTACTAATGTAATGTGTCAGCCTGCTTGTTTCTTGGTTTCCACTCTATTGAATCACAGTATTACTGCTTTTGGAAGGAATCTGATGATAAAGAAAGCCACCTCCCAACAACAGAGGGGAATGATAAAAGAAGAGGCCAGCCATCATCATCCTAAAGGAAATAACCAACACTGGAGCCCTGGAGCAGCTGTGATTCCCACGGGACTCTGCTCTGACTCAGAACCCAGGCTGCAGCTGATGCTCATCCCCCCGGATCCCACTCACAGCCAAAAAACTGTTGCTCTCAGAATATAATACTTTTAACCATGTGAATTTTTTCCCCCAAAGATAA
This sequence comes from Horornis vulcanius, assembly GCA_013401035.1. Classification (NCBI taxonomy): domain Eukaryota; kingdom Metazoa; phylum Chordata; class Aves; order Passeriformes; family Scotocercidae; genus Horornis; species Horornis vulcanius. The sequence goes on along the minus strand of VZUA01099147.1, from coordinate 11,484 downwards.
TTATTTATTTCACCTCTGGGTGAACCAGAGTGGAACGTGTTCCAGAGCAGCACTGGAAGAATGTGAAAGGCTCAGATAAATTCTTTGCGAGGTGATTTGCCTTTTTCCCCTTCTCCTCGTGAGAAATGCGTGGCTGGGAGGGAGAGATCGCTGTCCTGACAGAAGGTTCCTCACAAGACACAGATTTCAGGGTGCACAAAGAGCAAAGCAAAGCAGGTTTAGCTGCTCTTGGCTGCTCAGAGCTGTTTCCTAATACTCTGCACCACTCGAGCAAAGGATTAGGGTGTTGTTGCTGTGATAGGTGAACTGCAAGAGATGGAGGTCCAAATTCTAGAGTTACTATTTCATCCTCTCCCAAGCCAATTTCCTCTTGGCTCCAGCTGGAGTCCTTGAAATCCAGGGAAGTTTTTTCTGACTACGCAGTGAGTAATGATTCCAGGAATCAACACTTGGAGATAACACCAAACCGAGTACCTTTGCTAAATTAACTTTCCCCCTAAGATCATCTCGGTAACACTCGAGCGCATAATGCGTTATTTTCCAAACGAGCCAGTCTCTCTCTGTTTATCACCAGGCCAATACACGAATTTCTGATCATTTTTCCACAAGGCACACATAATTTCAGTCCATTAGGCAGTGCTTATCCATTCCTCCACCGGGCAGACGCCTTCCCTGGGAGCGGTTGTCCGGGGTCTGGCAATAATAACCCAGCACGGGCAGGAAAATCAATCCCAACAAGTTTCAGAGGGACCCTTCCAAAGCTCCCCGGCATGTGACAGGGGGCTGCTAATGAGAGGGAGAGATCACATTCATTGCATGAGTGACAGGTGAAAGGGAAGATTAACGTTGGCATACACCTGCTCTTTGGTGCCCCAATTAAGACCTCCTACTGTCAGCAGTAACATAAGATGCAAATCAACCCGTGCCCTTCCCCCTCCTCCAAGGAAGGCTGTGGCAGGGTTTGGAGTAAAGTGCAATGAGAAAAGAAATGCAAAATCTTGGATGCCTTCCTTGCTCTGCCAACTTTTTGCTTGCCTCCTGTTTCTGTCCTTATCCTGCCTTTTTCTTGCCACCCCTCACCTGATTCTTCTCACCTAGAGAGGAGACGTGACCTGTCTTCCAAGGGATCCCTGCCCTGGGGACAATCCCAGGGACAGACTGGAAAACCCATTATTTAAATTGGCAAACTTTTCCCCTCTTTAAATTCATTTGAACCAACCTTGCTCAAGCCACTGGCAATAGAGGAGATGGGTGGAAATATCATTGAAGGAGATATGTGGAATGGAGAAGGAGGGGGTTGCTCATCAGCTTATCATGCACTGGGTCTAGGGAATTGCTTTTGAGGCAATATTTTAATGCAGCATTGGCAATCCGTGCTGGAATATTGCAAATCCATGAGTAGCTCTTGTGAGTGCTTTTCCAATATGTCCATATTATCCCATTTTGTCTCCTCCTACTGTCCAATATCAATCAAATATTGCTTATCTGATGGAATTCCAGCTGCCAAGGTATTGTAGACTTCTCAAAAGCAATTGTCCTTTCAACTTCCTTGTAGCTGTTGCGTGAGGGGACCAGCCCAGAAAGTGCAAATCCATTCCAATGGGAGAAAAAAGAAAGTGAACAAATTTGCGTCTTTCTTTCCTTAAAATAAACCAAAAAAACCCAAAAAACCAAAACCCACAAAAACAACAAAAAAATGCAGGAGGTTTAAAAATTTCTGTTTTAAATAGGTCAGCATTCATTCAAACTGGCACTAGCATCTTGGGTAGGTTTTGCAGAGCAGCCCTCCAAGACCCCTGCCTCTGTTTCTCCCACCCAGCCCAACGGGCAGAGGTGACCACGCTGTGTGGCAGGCACACAGCCAGGGCAATTGGCCTTTCCTTTCTCCTCCCAGCTCTGCTGGCTGTTGGAAAACATGCATCAATTTGTTTTTCTCCCTTCAGGCAGAAAATAAAATTGGCAAAAATCTTCCCAGCAGGAAGCCAGGAAGCCCTGTTTAAATTTTCCCAAGGGGAGGGGGCAACTCAGCAAAGTCAGTATTTTCCTGCAGAAAATTTCAATTTGCGTAAAGACAACATTTTATTAGAACAATTTATTGATAGGAAACATCTAGAAATCCCATTCCAGAGCTTTATTGGCAGAGAAATGAACTCCTGCATTTCACAACCTCAGATTCTTTTCTCCTTCAGCAAACTGTCAGCTTTTGACCATTCAATTAAAAACACCCCCAGCTTGTTGGCCTGTTGCACTTTCTATCTGGGGTGACTTAGCCCAAATCTGAAACAATTACACGCACTCAAAGTCTTTAAAGCTCTTGAAACACTGATGCATAGGAAGGGAATGGAATTCTTGGGACACTCTCTAGTTCATTTATCTCATCTGGTAGTCTTTTGACAATACCCATAGACAGGAGCCGAGTGGAAAGCAACAGCTCTATGGCTCAGTTTCTCAGACTCCTACTGATACTGAAATTAAAGCCATGAGATCCCTTCTCCCAGTGGTGTTGTGAGAATAAATTCTTCAGTGGCACTAAAAGGCCCTCAGATATTAATGCTGAGTGCTTTGAAGGATACACAGAAAGATGGATGCTGTTTGTCCTCAGCCCCCAGAAACAAAGTTCCAAACCTCTCTGATACCCCAGCTCTGCTCCTCAAAGCTGTGTGCATCCAGTTGTCCTCTCTGTGTGCACATTCATGGGGTTGGAATGGTCACATTTAAGGAAAAAGTCAAGGAGTTGTTTTGGGGAAAATCTGCCAGAAAGTGAGGACACAACACAAGCCCCATTCAGCTGCTTTGCCCCAGCATCTCCACTCCAGAGAGTAATGGTCTCCTGTGAAGAGGTGCAGGTGGAAAGAGGAGAGTGTCTGGTGCCTGTCTTGGAATGAGATTGGGATGCACAGGAAATTTCTGACTAGCTTTTATGCAGAGATGTGGAAAAAAACCCCTGCATTTATGTATTAAAGGATGTTAATTTGCTCAGAGTAATTTTCCATAGATTTTATTGATTGATTTCAGGCTTTGAGGGTTTAACTGCCATGTCAGTTTGCCCACTTTAATTTAGCATGTGGATGACTTACAACAACAAGCTGGTTTTATCACTTGAAACCCTTCCTAATTAATGATAGACAAAAAGAGACAGAGAAAACACTTTGGGTGAACATATTCCTTTCCCTTTTCTTTCATCCTAGAAAAGCTCTTAAAACTTGTGAGCTTGAGTAAATTATTTGGAAAACTATTAAATACACAGGCACAGCAGCAGCAACAACAGTGCAAAGCTAATATATCTCACAGAACTGGAATTATTGCAATATGGATTATTCCAGATTTAGAACAAGAAGGATAAATATCACTATGAAAGGTCTTCATCAGTGTCTTCAGCCTCATCATTTCCTGTGGCTGTGATTCAGTTATTAAAGTGTTCACATGCTAGGGAAGAAGTCAAATTGCTACAGAATGGAGAAAA
>VZUA01099144.1:33921-45536 GCA_013401035.1 Horornis vulcanius | reverse complement strand
CATTATTTTTGAAACAAAACAATATTTTAAAATAAAATGTTTACTAGCTCCTTTTCTCTGGTGCTTTCTTTGTCCTCTGTAGTTTATCAATTCTTGGTACCATCTCTTCTTTCCTGACTTTTTGTAGGCATGTGAGAGTGCCCAAACTACCCAGTAGTTTTGTTTTCCTTTGAAGGCCTCTATAAAATTGCATGTTACAATATATAGTGTTGCGCTTGTGGAACTGTTTATAACCTACTTTATGGACCTTAACAGCATCCATTCCTCTTGTTCCCTTTAGATAGGTGTTGAAATTAAACTGCCTGCAAAGGGTTCTTTATTTTTGAAGCTTTTTAAGGGACAGCTTATTTACTTTTTGCATTTGCCTAATTTTTGTTTTGCTGTTTCTTTTCCTTCACGTTTGGGTGGTTTAAGCCATTTGCTCTATTCCTCCAGGTGTTCAGTTTTCAGTCGCATCCAGTGGGAAGTGGAAGAGAGGGGGGACAGCAGGATAAGTCAGAGGAGAATGTATGATTCTTGTTTTGTTTGTACAGCAAGGTATTGTCCGTGAAAAGTCAGTAGCCAGGGAATGTACTCACTGGGAATGATGTGCAAGCACCTCACTGCATGAGACAGCTCCTATCACCCTGTTCAGTGGTCACACACTGCAAGCCAAACAAAAGCTCTCTGGGTCCCAGCCATGCTAGAGATGGCTCTGTAATGACTTTTTAAGGATGTGTAATGAATGGGAGTGAAATCTGCTTAACTCCTTAGCTCGTGGGAATGTCCCTAATCCTGTTGCTGTCTGCTGTCTTTTGAGCTGGTTTGCATCGTGTGGGTCTAGAAGTGTTGCTCTTGTTCTTGCTGCTGCTAGGGGTAGGAAATCGACCCTAGTTTATTGCAATCAATACAGGAGGCAATACCTTCAAAATCCTTTAAAAATATACTCCATTTTCTCTTCAGGTCCCTAATTAGCTATGAGAGACTCCAGTGGTTTTTACGTTTTTCTTTCCTCAAATATCTCTGCAGGAGTGCTTGCAGATTTTTATTTTAAAATGGGGAGGGTTTTTTTTTCTGAATTCTGAGTTTAGATTAGCATGCTTAGATGTTGAAACACTGGGCTAAGGGTAAGACAGTTGGATTTTGCTCCAGACTTTGCTCATGTTTTGATCTTAAATGCATTGTTTGCCCTTTTTACAGGCACAGCTCAACGCTGCAGTATGTAACAGGAATTTAGCTGCATTGATTACTCACTTATACCGTAGCCAGGTTTAGTGCCACCTTGTAATTTTCTGATCTGCCAGCTAGGGATAAGAGTACTTGCCCATTAATGGAGAAATGCTGCAATTTACCAGCCCAAGAATTAGAAATCAGAAGCCAGCCATGCAATAAGAGAATTTACTTAAGAAGCAGGACTTTTATTTTCCCCTCAAGTGGAAACTTTTTCAATTACTTTCAGATTTCTGAATCATAATACTTGGGTTTTGCCAGCTGCTGCCCAATTATATAGCTATGGATCTTGCACATCATTTGACTTCTGAGAGTTCTGAGGGCTTCATGTAAAATAGAGTAGAACGAGTAAAGTTGAGAGAGTTATGATAAAATCAAGAGAGGTGATAACTCTGATGTTATAGAGACAGGGCTTCATTTGTTAGCATTTGTGAAGTGTTTCTTGAGCCTGTATGGCATGAGCTATAGAAAGAAGCATTTCTGTGCCATGTGAATCGCTGGATGATGCACCACGTGTCTCTTCAAAGTGCGTGTGAAGTGAGAGCGTGGGACAGGGAAGGATTTCCCTCTCCATTCACTAATGATCCCTTAGCAGGTGCTTGTCTTCTAGGCTGCACACACACTGCTTTGTTGACAGAATAACTGTGTTCTGCTGTGTGTTTTTAATTCAGTAAATGCAAGAAGACATAAGATTTTGTAAAAAAGGAGAATGGAAACAAAAATATGTCAGAAATAAATAGTCCTTTTTTTGCCGTTTTAGGTATTGTTCATATTTGAATCCAAGACATGTAACAGTGTTTTCAGCATTGTAGCACTCCATAGGTGGAGAATGTAACCTGGGACATATCTCCCCAGCTTCCACTACCACCAGTGAGATTTACAGAATTAAAATTGAGTTTTCCCTGACCTGTAAGATCTGAATCTTCTTTTCACTCACAGTGATGCTATTTCCTGTAATGCTTAATGTGGAAAAACTTCCTGAGATGTTTTGCCCATTTCATGACTGAAGAATATGAGCTCACACTGCCTGTATGTGAATTTCATGGGTGTCAGGGGGAAGCCTCTCTATTATTTGCTGAGCAAAAGGATATGTGGAAGAGCAATGAGCAACAGGCTTCAAAAGACTTTAGGTCAGGCCTTTTTTCTAGACATTGCTGCAGCTCAGACCAGTGTGGCCCTGCTAGTTGAGAATAGCTGGGTGGGTTCTTAGCACAGCATCTGCCTGGACTTCAGTGTGAGCTGCAGAGCTCAGCCAAGATGCTGAGTCAACATTTTTCAGTTAACCTGCATTGAACCACTGTAGGTAGCTGCTAGCATTACCCATTAGATATACCCACACAAATGCAGATGTACCAGACCATTAAGGAAGGAAATTGGTCTGTGCTGATGTGCACAGGTGGCTTCTGATAATTCCTTATATGACTGTACATTGGAATGTGGTATCAGCAGAGAAGATAAATCTCTTTTCCTCCATTCTTTTAAATGAGGAGATCCAGGCAGTTGCCCCTCCCCTCTAGTACTCTTCTCTGTTCATTTCTGTGCCAGGTCATTTCTTGCCAAAAATCCCATCTGCTCATCAGTGGCATTCCAGAGCAGGAGGTGCTCTGGGGACTTGATGCTGATTAATAGCATCATTCATGAGCTTGTGTATGAAAGGAGGAGGAGGGGGAGATGGTGCCAACCAGAGCTGAACTAGCAAGAGCTTGGAGGTTCCTCTCTAAGGTGCAGTGATCACTGCATGTCCCTTTCCTAGATAATATAATTCACTACTGTTTCCTCAAATACAGTCTTCAGTCAAGTTTAAATATTCATGTGGAAGCAAGGGAGCTTTTGCCTTGGTCAGTCAGTCTTCAGAATCAGAGCAGCTTCCATGGAAGTCATTCTTTTATTTATTATGCTAATTTTCATCCCATTGGTCCTAAATATTTGTTTAAGTACACATGATGTACTTAAAAAATCATGCAGATAGATGTGCACTCACTTGTATCCCATCTGGAGAATTTCTCTTATCCTCCACCCCTGCCTTTTGCATTTCCTGTGTACGTTTTAGGTGGGCACCTCGTGTGTAGAGCATTTTGAGATCTGTGTCCCACAATCAGAGTCATAAAATGGTTTGGGCTGGAGGGGACTTTAAAAATCAACTAGTTCCAGCATCTCTGCTGTGGGCAGTGACACCTTTCACTAGACCGAGTTGCTGAGGCCTCCCCAGCCAACCTGGCCTTGAGCACTTTCAGGGAGGAAGCATCCACAGCTTTTTTTGACAACATATTTCTGTGCCTCACTACCCTCAGAGTAAAAAATTTCTTCCTGATAGTCTAACCTAAATATCTCCTCTTTTAGTTTAACCATAATAATGATATTGTGCAGTGGGCTCCAGGACTAATGTCCTCTGTGATCCAGCTGTACAAAGGACACCTTGTGCACATATCTTTTTGATTTTCCTATTTAGCCGTCCTATTTAGCTTTTCAGTTTTCTCTATAAAATAAATTATATTAGGTAATAGTTCTTTCCTTTCCTTAATCATTCTGTTGAAAAGCCACAAATTACCTAATTTCCTGAGGATGAGGTTCTCTAAAACTCAGAATAATAGCTTTGTCACTCTACTAGCCTGTTTTCTATCCATTCTTTTTTCCCATCTCTGCTCCACTTTCAGCGTCACCTCTTCCTTTTCTGTCTCCTTACTTTCCTCCCCTTGATCTGAATAAGGGATGGGGAGAGGTCTTGTTCAGCCATGTCAGTACATGAGTGACAAGAGGCTTGAGAAGATGGCCCACCACCAGTAGCTTTTAGTGGATGGAAAGGTACAGTGGGAAGTAGAGTCAAAGGGGTTTTGGTCTGCTCAACTTCTCCACTGACAACAGCTTTGAGTAGCATCACCCTTCATCTTAAAATGGAGAGAGAAAAGGTAAAATGGGGGGAAATTTGCCACATGACACTAAATTTCATACACACAAACACTGATTTGTCTCCTCTTACCCAGCAATGATCCAGCCCAAGCACTATCTCTTTTTACCTCTTCCTGCTCTTACTTGCTCATAGGTGGTGCCTGGTTTGTTTTGGTTTTTTTCAGAAATCCATATTTAATAGTGAAATCACTGCTATTGTTTGTATTCACCACATCGTCTGAAATATGTATTAAGTTAAATGCAATATAAATTTGAACAGATGTATTTTAAGTTGTATTAGGAGCAGCTGAGGGAACATGGGTCATTTAGCCTGGACAAAAGGAGGCTCAGGGAAGAGCTTATTGCTCTCTACAGCTGCCTGAAAGGAGGATGTAGTGAGGTGATGGTTGGTCTCTTCTCCCAAGAAACAAAGGATAGGACAAGAGGAAATGGCCTCAAGTTGCACCATGGGAGGTTTAGATTGGATATTAGGAAAAATTTCTGCATTCAAAGAGTTGTCAGGCATTTGAACAGACTGTCCAGTGAAGTGTTGGAACCCTCGAAGTATTTAAAAGCCATGTAGATGTGGCACTTAAGGACATGATTAAGCGATGGACTTGTCATTGCTGGGTTAATGGTTGGACTTGATGATCTCAGAGGTCTTTTCTGAGTCAAACTGTGATTCTGTGACTCTCAAATAGTGTAACTGTTTTGTTTTTTAAAGCCTCTTCAGTGCAAATTCTTTTATTGCAGGAAAAAATGTGAGAAGAAAATAGTCACAGGATGAGACTAATATACAATTACAGAAAAGTCATATGTCTTTGATCATGAAGGCTAAGGTAGGAATAGCACACAGTTCTACACATTAACTTGTATTAGAAAATGGAAACTGCCTTCTTATTAGGGTAAAATCAGATTTCCAGGATTCCTTATAAATCATATAAGTGACAGCTCTTCAACTCCAGGTTGGCCAGGGCCAACAAAGAAAATGAACTCCAGGACTGAGGCTCTGTTGTTGGGATGTCCTAATCTTAGCTTGAAAGTCACAATATTCTCACTTGTCAGAGACCAGTAAAAAGACAGCATATCTTGGAGACTAAGCATGGGAACCAAACCAAAAGCATTCCTGGATAAAGAGTTCTATTGATTTACTGCCTATTTTGAAGCTGCTTTACGCAAGTGAAGTAAAATAAAACCCACAAAAAACAAAACCCGTGAAAAAATCCAGAAAAGTGAAAAAATACTCTAGATTCCATTTTTTAACCTTATTTTGTCTATGAAAGCATTCTGGAAATTGCTTTCTTTTCTTTCTGTAGATATGTTTTTTACTTCATAAGAGGTTTGATTCTTAATACCCCAGGCACTGTGTCTACTCTGTAGACCAAAACAGCTGAAGGAGCTTTCTCCATTGACCCCTCCTCCCAGCCATCCTCAAGCCAGGATCTGGAGTTCTGGAAGCTGTAAGCCACAAACATTTGGTGCATAACTAGAAGTCTTGGTACAGTCAGCATGCAGTTATGCTGTTTCTGAGTCAGAGTCATGGATTTTAACATTGCATTACTTTGTAGTGTATTGGTTCCCTTAATTCCAAAAAGCAAGTGAAGATCCTGGGTGCTGGTTGCAGATTAAACCATCTATAAAACCTACCAATTTTGCAGTGGTTTGGGATGTCCTGCACATAGAAAGCCTTGATTATTCGCAGAATTGTTATTAGCCTATGCTGCAGGTTTATGTTTGCCTCCTCCTTGCTTAATTTCATTGAAATTTCCATTTCCTACCTTTCACCCTTTTTCCTACATGCTCTTTGTGTAACCTGCCTTGCAGAGAAGCTTTGAACAGGAACCTGAGCAGACAGTACCACTGCCAAAGCAGCGCTGCACTCCGTGTTTGATGATTTAAATCCCATGTCTTCATACAGAGTGGATAAACACATGACATGGCCAATCCCCACCAGCTGCAGAAGACAGCACTGATTTTACCCCCCTGAAAAGGCCCATGTGCTTCCCAGTCTTGGCACGAGGCAATTTGCCGTGTACATCTCCATAGAGCTGAGCTGCCGCTGCCTCAGCAGCCAGACACAGCAGCCTGTGTGTCCACATGCCCTCCCTTCCGGGGCTTGACAGGCTGTGCTGTCAGGAGATTAAATTATACTGTGGAAAAAGGTGTGAGGGAAATAGCCTGAGACAGATTTCTCAGCTATTGACTGCTTTTCTGCGAGACGCGTTAGCGTTAATTCTCTCTTCTTTCACTCCGCTGTTCTCCACAGTAGCAGCTCCGTGCAAAATGTAATGAAGTCAGCATTTTGGGGGGGACATGGCCAGAGCAGTAGCTGTGAAAGGCAAGTCTCTTAGATTAGTCCCCAACTCAGGAGAGGTGTTAGGGTTCTGCCTTCTAGAAACGCTGAGCAGTTGAAATGTGGGAGAAATCAATGGGAGCTCTTCAGCTTGCCTGCAACTCTGGCCCTCTATGTACTGCTGATTTAGCAAAGACTTTTTTTCTTCAGTCTGTCCACTAGTAAGCAAGGTAGCTTTGTCATCTCTTGATTTTCCTCGATTTCTACCTCCATTTTTCTACCCTCATGCAGACTTCCCTTTCTATTTTCTCCCCTGTCTTAGGTGTTTCATGTTATATAGCTTTTATTGTCTAAAAGTTAGGCTAATAACTTAGGCTAGTTTTGAGGCTTTCTCGACAGCCACCCCAAGACAACTGTTTATTATGGAATAATTCACTCTTTGGAACTGTTCCCTCTTCTCTTCCCACTGATCATAGTATCATACAGCAGGGTTAGACAAGACAACTACTGAAGTTTAAGTGCAGTCTCTGCACAACTATCTCAAAGCCTGTAGCACTGTGTAGTCCCAGTCAGATTCTTGAATTAAGTTCCCAAAGATGCCGAACCCCTGCTTCCAGGGGGTGCTGTTTTTTATTCTGGTTCCCATATGTCTGTGGGAGCTGAAATTACCAGCCTGCAGAACAGCATGTGATGCTGATGGCTCTATGGGGCTGACTGGCGGGTTTCTAAATAGGTTGGCTGACTCTTCTTATGGCTCTGTGGCTGCAGAACTACCTAGAACATTATTTTCTAGCTGCAGGGGAATGGGACAGGAGAAAGGAATAAGCAAAACTGTCAAAACAGAAAAATAAGGAAAACTGAAAAGAAAGTATAGAGTGGGAAAATCAGGGGAAAGAGGCAGGATGGAAGAAGGGGAAAAGAGTAGTGAAGAAAAATAAGGAAGGTAGGAATAAGAAAGGTGAAAGTGGGATACAAAATCAGGGAAAGGAATGAGGATGGCAGATGGAGAGAGTAAATGAAGGAGACTGAAAGAGAATGAGAACAAGAACCTGGAAGAGTACAAGAGAAATGCATATTAAGAGTTAATTTTCTTCCCAGTGGAATAGTCCTATTAGGAAAAACAGTTACCTAACAGACAGCATGTTAGCTTGAAGTAATATGCAAAAATTAGTATTACATTGCATATGATTTGTAAAACTCCATCCCCTGGGGAACATTCTGATGGAAACAAACTTTGGGTGTGTCAGAATGAGACTTTCTATTTGATGGTAAATTGTCCTGTCTTTGCATCACGTACCTGGCAGTGGTCCATAAGCTGACAAAGGCTCCTGCTGGGAAGAAGTAGAGGTGAGAGGTCTTCTCTCTTATCATCCTTGTGTGCTGGGGAGGGAGGGAAGTGGAGGGGCAGAGGTACAGTGAGGGAATCTGTGCAGAATAATGCTTCTAAGAGAAACACCTATAAGGGACTGGTAAGAATAAAGAAAGAGCATGAGAGAGAATAAAAGACATGAGATGAAGTATAACCAGTGAGCGTGGAAGGAAAAATGTCCTCTTCCCTTCCTATCTTTTAATCTGTGAATTCACTTCTAATGTTTGTTATTTTACTTCTCTGGCATTTCATTATGTTTGGCTCCTTCTGTACTTTTCTTTTGCCTATGTTTCCCCATGTTCTGCTTCAGCCAAAAGCCCTTTCCACACCCTTTTTCCTTACATATGCTTCCTGCTTTTTCTCAGGCTCTCTGACACATAACCAGTGTCTCCCTTTTTCTCTTTCACACTTCACTTTCTTACCAATTTGTGTTTTTCTCATGGACTTTCTTCCTTGCCCAAAAATTAAAGGTTCTTTCTCTGGTGTTCTGCATCACCAGAGTCCTGCTGTTACATGTATGTGTGTATTTATTTATATGTACATGCCGACAATAATATAAATGTGCATATATATACATATGTGCATGTGTGTATACATGTACACACAATATTCTAAACCAGAACAAGTTAATTTGATCATAAGACAAAGCTTGGATGTTATTCTTACTGTAGTTGACAAACTGCCTGCTTTGATGCAGACTCAAAGATGTGATTACATTTCTCCAGTGTCTTCTCACAATACTCTTTTAAAGCCCAGAAACAGCCTGTAACTTGGCAGGATGGAGTTGTGGGAATGGCTTGGTTTACTTCACCACTAACACCATGAGATAGGACTCCTCAATTCTGGCTGTCTCGTGCTGATGAGTGCAGTACCAGTGGACCTAGTGCAACAGGATATGGCAGTGCAAGTTGTCACGATAAACCATACCAGCCTCAGACACTCACTGCAGTCCCACCCTCCCTCTTGCCCACTCTTCTTCATACTGCCCTCTTTTTGCTCTCACAGCTGACAACAGATAACTCTGTTATCTCTCTTGTCAGGTGTGAGGGCAAACAAGACATCCTTTTAGTGTGTGTGCCAAAGGTCTGCATGTCTCAGTGCCTTACACCTTGAATTCTATGTGTAAAAACTGCATATAAATAGCTTAATTTGGTTTTGAGGGATTGTATTTACTGTATGTTGTTAGAGCTTGTTTCTAGGCATTTATAATTCTCTGCTCCCTCTTGGGCCACTATATTTTTGGGGGACTTAGTACAGGTATGATTTTTTTCCTACTCTAGTAGTTTTCTAAGGAAACTGTTTACATACTAGCACTGAGAGAGAATGAGAGTTAGAGCTACTTCTTCTTAATTCAGTCTGGACCTCTTTGGCCAAATTGGTTAGAGAACCCCCTGCAGGAGCTACTCTTTAACATCAGCAGATCTGTTTAGGAAAGTTGCTCAGAGATGTACATCCATAGCTGGCCAGGGTCCATTAGTTCCTCTAGATATGGGACTATGCCTGGCATTGTCCTGGGCTCTCTTCTGTGGGACAGATGTGCTCTCGCAGTAGTGCCATGGCTCCTGTTTCCCACTTACCTGCATTAGGTGGCCCATAGTCTCAGCACCTTTCCAAAGGCCAGAGAGCTGTGAGGGTACAGGCTCAGTCATGAGAGTAGCAGTCCTTCTCCTGTGCCTTCCCACTGTGCTCCTTTCTTGCCCAAAACAAAACAACCAAACCCAAGTTCTGCTATGATATGGCAGGGAGGCTCAGTTTACCTCAGCCCTGAGTCATGGCAAGCTGCAGAGGGTCAGGATTTGCACAGAAACAGCAGATTTTTTGGAAGTCCAGAAAGAGACCAGCAGTGATTTGCAGGTATCATCCTTGCTGAGACCAAGAATGCAGCAGCTTATAGCATAGTCAGTCAGCAAAGTGTGGGTAAAAAAGTTTCCATGTTCTAGGTTTGAAAATCTCTGCTATTAGCATTTTTTATGTTGCTATCTTTTTGGTTTATTGAAAAGCCTCCTTTTGCAAAGCCAAAGACCTTAAGGCCAGAAGATACAAGACATTATAATGGTGGGACCTTTTATAGAACACAGGCTATTTAATTTCATTGACTTCCATTTGTATGGAGGCTAATATTTTGTATTTGGTGAAAGCACATTTTCCAAAAAGGCATCAACTCTTGATGTGAGAAATCTGAGAGATGGAGAAGTTACTGCTTCTCTTGGTAGTTTGTTCCAGTAGTTAAACACTTGCAGTGTAGTTTATGCCTCATTTCTCATTTGAAGGTGTTTCACTTTACAGGTTTGCATTCACCCATTTTTCTATGGTTCTTCTTATCCACAGTGAACCTTAATCTTCCTCAAGGTCCTTGCTTTCCTAGTTGGAGTGTCTTGCTTGGTAGATATTGTCTGCATTCCTTGGTCCTTTACATATTACTCTCTATTTAACTGAATTAAAATGTATTCAGTTTGAACGGGTATAATTTAGAAGGGATCCACTTTATTTAATATTTCTGCTTCTCTACCAGTCTTTGTAAAGTTCACCTCAAGTATTTTGCATTTATTTCTACATTGGTGATGAGATGTAAAATCACGTTCCGTTTACTCATGATATATGCAGAACCTCACACCTAATCCTCCTACTGAATGATGATTCTGTTCTTTGTTCCTTTTTGAGATTCCTCAGACAGTCCTCAATTCATTGAATAGACACTTTATTGTCAAGGTATAATGCAATTTAAATCACAGTACTATGAGATAATAAGTCACAAACTCTACAAAAGCCAAAATTTCTGTAGGATATTCACTTACCTTTGTCAATGGAGTTTGTAATTTAATTAGAGTATGAAACTCTATTGCTTCAAAAATACTTTGTTCCCCATAATCCTGTGTTTCTTAGCATGAATTTTATTAGTACTGTTATATATATTTAACACTGACTCAGCATTTCTGTGATCTTTTATGGGAGTATTGTCAGGCTAAGAACCCTCACTTCTTCCTCTGCCCTTTTTGACTGTTGACTCAACATTAAGATTCCCTCAGTCCTACCAAATTCCTCAACACTCTACATTGTATTAAAAATTAACATCATAGTGCTGAGGGATGTTTGTAAGCCAGCTTTTCAAAAATTATGGGTATGGCATGTTTGGCCCATAGAACTTGTCCCTGCTTCCCAATATGCTTAGAATTAATTATTGCCAACTCAGTAAATATTAATGACACACATACACAGTGTGTTAAACAGCCACAGCATGGTTGTAAGACATTTTGTTACTTTGCTGCTAACAATTTTGCCACATCTATGTCTAGTATCATACTTCCACTTACCTGCAAATTTCTTTTGTTGCAAGAGTGTTTTCAGGTACCCTCAGCATTCTCCTGGAGAAACAGGCAGCTCGTGGCTTGGTCAGGTGCACTCTTTAAGGGTGAAAAACTGTCTGGATACTGGACCCAGAGAATGAGATGATGGAGAATGGAGTTGTATCCTATTGGTGGCCAGTCACTGGGCTCAGTGTTGGGGCCAGTCCTGTTTAATACCTTTATCGATGACCTGGATAAGGGGAGCAAGGGCTCCCTCCCACTGTAAGTTTACAGATGACATCAAGTTGGGTGGGAGCATTGATCNAGCTGCCCAAAGGAAAAGGATCTGTGAGTGCTGGTGATGGTGGGTGTAGAAGAGCCAGTTTGTGCCCAGGTGGCCAAGAGGGCATCCTGGCCTGTATCAGCAATAGGATGGCCAGCAGGACCAAGGAATACTGAGGCCAACCTCTTCTCCCTTACAGCTAGTGACAGAACAAGAGGACATAGCTTCAAACTGCGCCAGGGAATTTTTAGATTGGACATCAGGAAAAAGTTTTTACTGATAGGGTGGTTA
>VZUA01099142.1:16068-26709 GCA_013401035.1 Horornis vulcanius | reverse complement strand
TTCTGTTTACCAGAAGAAAGCCTGGGAAAGAAGCCTTTTTAATATCAACAAAACCAGGCTTGAAACTCAGGGCTACACTCAGGTTGCTTGTGGACGACCACATGTGGTTTCTTCTCAGGACAATAAGAAGTCATTCTCTGACTAAATTTCATGACAGTCTCAGACCTGATTAAAATTAGACTAAAGCTTCATATGGGAGAAAATGAGATGGCTTGAAGGGTTCTTTGGATTAAATATCAGCCACAGTTTTCAAATACCTAAACAGTGTTCTGCATGAGATCCCTGTGTGGCTGCGTTGGCTGTCTCAATGACTTCTGTACACCCTGCTGTCAGTCTCAACAGTCACAGCTGTGAATCATATTTCCTGACACCTGGCTGGTCCTCTGGATTTTAAAGTGAACTTGGATGTCTGGATGCATTTCTACATTTCCATTGAAAGGCTGTGTGCGTTAAAGTTCATGTTGAAGTATGTGATGTATTGTCTAACCCTGAGTCCCTGAGTCTTAGATGGAAAAATCTATGGTGCTGCTGGAAGCTACATGCTTTCTACGTTTTGGAATATTTCTTAGCTAGCAGATATTTTATTGACCATAATACAACATACAAACAAGAACAGAGTGTCATGACTTTACAGTCCAACTTTTTCAAGGTAACAAAAGGGACTTCAACAGTTATGGATCATTTTCTTTAACTGCCTTTTCCTTGACACATATGATTAACAGCTACATTTAAAAAAAAATTAAATTTTGATTATATTTTACATTAACGTGTTTTACTAAGCATATTTTTTCAGCTGATCTTCTCCTCCATTCCCACTGTCTTTTTCAAAAGAAAATGAAAAGCTTGTTTCTTTGCACTGATGGCACAATTTCCTAAGTAAAATTCCAGAAAGAGTTTTAAACTCAGCTATAAAATTTCCAAGTATCTTCAGGTTTTTTAGCAATGGAATAGCTAATTTAGTCATAATACTGCTAACCACTGTATCAAAATTTTGGCATAATTTTTCTACTGGTCATCATTTCTATGATAACCTGAAGTGAAGACCTTTATTAGAAATGTTCCTCTCATAGAGCTTTTCTTACAACACTGAAGCTGGATTCTATGTGGTGTTATATCTACTGCTAATGACACAGCTCACAAATCAAAACCATATTTTTTGTGTATTGATCTGCTGCCCAGTGGACAGATTTTCATTTTACAACATTTCTGAGATGTCATGAAGTAGAGCTTTATGACTGGCCATTTTCTGATGCAGGTTCCTATTTCTGCCTCTCACTGAAGTCCCTTCTCTCTTTTCACAGGCATAGGACAGAGTTCTGCAATGCCTCTCAACTTGAAACTAACGAATAGAAAGAAACCAGAAGCCAGCCACCATCACTTCCATTGATCCTTGAGTTTCAGTGACAGCAGCCCCAGCACAAGGGGCACAACATGACTGATATTTTCTGTGTTGTTCTTATAGCAATGACAGACTGCTGGGGGAAGAAACAATCAGACTGTAGCAAGTATCCAAACCTCAACACAATCTGGATGCAAACCAGAATCCTGATCTCAAGATACTAATGGCAGTGATGGATAAACATCAATTCTTGTATTTGTTGACCTCTATGCAACATTTGATGCCGATGGTGACCATGAGAGATTACTGAAGGAAATGGCAAAGCTGCATAATGAGTATGTCAAAATGTTCTAACATCTCTCTGGGCGAATGCAGCTTTAATAAGGTGAAAGGAAATGTCAAGTTTGTCTCCTGACTCCGCAACTGTAATTTCTTTTTTTGGACCTATTCAACACCTACAAATAGATCCTAAAAATGGTAGAATTACTGTGAATTTAGTGCAGCGACATAGCTCTCATCATTTGTATCTTCACCGGAGAGAGCAAGATGAGGTCAAACATTGGCCAAGAACAGCTACTGGATGAAGTCTAGTAGTGCCTGAATGAAGAAAAGTGAACCCACACAGGGCAGAAATCGTGCTGGGGGAAATCAAAACAAACCAACAATTAAAACAAATTTGGGGAATTTACAGCCTTATATCTGAAAATATCTTTTGTTGAATGGAGTTCAGTAGAGCAAAGTAATATCAAAGTGATTTCAAAAAGAGCAAATAGCCAGTCTGTGTCTGAGATTTTCCACAAGATCCCGTTTCAAGATGAAACAGTGAAGAGTAACTCATAAACTGTTCCCCAACTTTTAAATTCTTAGTTTTTAGTATTTAAAATCCTCATGTAATGTAACTTGAGTATGTTAAAGAAAAGAAAAGAAAAAAGGAGAAGGGAGAGAAAAAGATTTTATTTTTTAGATTTTTGACAAAGGTAAAAGAACAAAATTTACAAAATTGCTAGTATCTCCATGCACCATGGAGATGTTATCCAGCTTAGAATATTCAGAGCTTTTGCCATTAACTATTTAATGATAAGATTACAATACTAGTTTCCTGGTTTACACAAGGGCCAGAAATGGTTATGTTTTCTGCCTGTAAATATATTTAACCTATTTTTAAAATGAGTTTTAGAATTGTTACCAGTATAGTAATGATTCCAGAACTTCTGTATAGTGTCACAAACACTGTTTTCACCTCAGATTCTCTGGGTTTCCTTCTGTAGTCTCTTTCTATGCACTCCATTTACAATTACCCTATTTTCCTTAGCCAACCTGCTACTGCCTCTTAGAGCATACAAGAGACTCCAGCTGCTTTCTTAGGCATCTGACTCTCAGTTATTCCTTTTCTTACCTCAGTGCAACTCTCTTAAATCCTCTTTTTGAAGCAAGGATGTTGACGACCATGTTCATTTTGTCCAGTCTGGTCCTGAGAAAAAAGGAACATAAATATGTGTCTGCATGGGTAGGTCACTATTGTGTTGAGCCCTTGCTATTACTTTGCTTGCATCCAAGTGAAAATCACCTGAATGTGCTGCAGCTGAAGTTCAGTGCCTGCAGGAGCTGAGCGAGAAAGTGGGCCAGAGCTCTGTCTGTGGATCAGCACATAACACAGTGCCTGGGAACAGGCAATGCAACCTTTAACTGGTGGAAATCACTTGGCAGCTGAGACAGAACATACGTGTGAGCACTTGTACTTTAGAACAAGGCAAATCCGAACACAGTGGAATTCCTTAAAAGTCAGAGATTTTGTTCAACGGCCATTTAAACAACTCTTCTTGGAAATGACCTTTCTTCTTTGTTTTCTTCTTTCCCACTTTGCTCATCAGAAGAAACAACGATGCAGACACATGACTTCCAAACAACAGATGACAAGCCTTTGATCCAAAACACAAATGCCCCAAACTATGGCAATAAAATTGTTAATAGAATCCTTATAAGCAAACGAAAAAGAACATTTTCCTTTTTTTTTAAAAAAAAGGAGGCATATTTCTGTGAAAAAAGAAATATCAACCTGAGATTATCAGGGAAAAGCAAGGCATATGAAGTTGATTAGTCTGTCAGTCATTAGCTGTTTTTATGACCTGATTTATCAGTGGTGCTATCAAAATATTAATAAAATGGCTGTTCAGGAGTGAGAGAAGCACAAGGAAAATGCGATTGTTAAAAAGCTGCAAATATCAGTATCTTTCATGATAGCTTTCATCAGTACTGAAACAAATAAAATGATATAACATCTCTGCCTTTAATTGCCTGTTCCTGGATCTTATTTTTGTTTGAAATATATTACTCAATAAGTAAAACACAGATTTTTATCATTTGTTAGTCAGAAGTACATGAATTAGCCTAAATCTTTGTGTCCCAGGGTGAAATAGTGCTTGAAAATAATCCAGAGCTTGTTTTTTCTCTTATGAACAAAAATATTGCCAAGATAAGACAAATTTAATCAAGTTGGAGATAAAAAAAAAAAAAAAAAATTTAGGAATGCTGCATTTATTTAAAATCCCACTGTCCAGTAATGCAATCAATCAGTAGCATTTATCCAATCAACACCACTAGCTGTAATACTTAATGAGCATGTGTACATCTTTTCAGCATAGATTATTTTCAGAATATTTTATCAAATGGATTTCCACTTACTTTGATAAATTTTTTAGATGACTTCCTGTCTTCACTGTAAATGCTGAATTTGTAAATTGACTTTAATTCCACATCACCACTATAGTCAGCAGAACAAAATACCCCATGTTTAAAGGGAATTCAGAGGAGATGTGACAAGATACCTTTGATAAAATGTAAATAGCAAACATGCAAGTGAAAGCACCAGAATAAAATGGTATGGGGTGAACCATATCGACGCATGTGGCAGTCTCATGTAAAACTCACATCAAAGTAAGAAAGAAGCCTGTGGAACAGAGAAGATTGTCAATCACTTTTGTAGTTGTCAGTTAAAAGAACAGTCCAAAGATGTATTTGAAGAAAAATTGGAGCATGCATTGATATTGCAACTGGAAATAATGCTCTACTTAAATTTAAAATAAATCTTGAGACTAGCAAGGAAATCCAAAACCATATACAGTAGAGTGTTCTGTAGTCTTTTGTACAGGAAAGCATTTCTTTGACATTAAAACGGGAAAAAAATTGATTTGGAAAAGAAACAATTGGTGGTCATTACAGACAATGATAACCTGTAAGATGTATATGAATACACATAAAAAAATAGCTTTATAGATGTTTTTCTGGCCTGCCTGTATTACCTTGGGGTGCTGGGTCTCCCCGCGCGGGTTTCAGCTCCGTCCCACACGGCTATCTCGCACACCCACTGCCACTAACAGAGCTACAGTCACTGCCAGGGCTGTAGGTTCAGTCAAATCGAGTGCCCATGCGACACGGCTTCGACGAGGAATGAAAAGGAGGCTTCCAGCAAGGTGAACCAGGGAAGGGTTTATTCTTCCAGGAGCACCCCACTGGGGCAAAAGCGACCCAACTTTGTCGCAGTGCCTTTTATCCAGGGGAGGGTCCAAGACACAGATACATGATACAGCCAATAGGGAGAGAGGGAGGCAAGTCCAAACAGAACATCCATCATTCTCATAACCAATGATAACAGACCAAGGGGAGGATTCTTGGGGTTCAGCCAGTCACTCGACGCTTTCCCTGGAACCTTCTGGATCCTTGGGAAGGTCCCAGTGGCTGACTGACAGGGGAAGGAGGGCAGGGGATAGGAGAATTGACAGAGGAGGGAAAAACCTGGAACCTACAAACTTAAACATGGAATGGGGTTCTGAAATAGCTTTCCCAGAACACAAATACAGTATAACTTGAGGTAATAAAAATTCTACACCGCCACATAGCTTCATAATATGTAAGCACAATCACAACTCTTCTTTTTTCATTGTTGTTTTGTAGTTTTAATTTCTAAAAAGATCATAGTGAGGGGCAGGAGAAAAACCCAAAAAACAAGAAGTGTGAAGAAGTTAATAAATTTTTAAATTGGAAAATGTGAGGAAGTAAAGAATGAATAGAAAAATCTTTGTTCTTCTTTTGTATTTATTTTTATATTGCACATAATTGACGATTAAACCAAAAATCATTGAAGGGAAAGCCATTATACCCCAAATTATATTATGTCACAGGTCACAGATCTGTAGCTCCTCCAGAGTCATTCTCAGTGAATCACCTGCCTTCCCACCTCAAAAATTCCTGTCTCACTGAAATGACTGCTGTGTATCGGGGAGCAAGTCCTATTCTGAAAGCGGAGTACACTTCTCAGGGCTGCAATGTGCACTGCACTGTGAGCAGATCTTCCTGGGAGAGCAGCACAAGTCATTTACCCTGAAAGTCTTGTTAGCAAAAACTTTTTCTATGGAGATAAGGAAAGGAGAGGCTGCACACCATATCAGTACTCCAACTTTTAGCTCAGTCAATGAGCCCTTCCTGTTACTTGATGTTGCCTGTAGTGATGCAGCCAGACTATTGTCCTGAGAAACTGCAGCAACTGAGTCAAATGTAAACAGTGGCTCCTTTAGAGTCAAGTGTTGACTTTGTTCCTTTTCTTTATGTTTCCTCTTTAATAAATTTTTTCCAGATTAGAAGTCCTTCATTGTTTTCCGAGACAAATGATTTGAGGAAATGGCATAACAGAATTAACTCCTTAGGGGTAACTTTAGTTCATATACCAAAGAAGTCCATGAAATAGTTCAGCCAGAACATTTCAAGTACCTGCTCACCTTCTAACTGGTACTGGGGGCCACTGCCAGCATTACCTCCTGAAGCCATCAGACCCCAGCCCCATCCCTCAGCCTCTCCTTGAGGAAACAAGTCCTCCTGTCCCAATGAGTTTGGGGGCCTCTCACTGAACTCACTCCAGTTTGTCTGTGTGTCTGAAAACCATTGTGTTCTCTGCCCAGAACAAGTCTCTTGTAAAATGGAGAGATATTTTTTCTCTTCTGTGTTTGAATAAAAGCACAGTATTTCTACTCTTAATTTTCCTGATGATTTCTGGAGCAACATTGAAGTATTTGCAAATGCTAATGAAGTTAATATTTATTTTGATATTTTAGATTATAGCTTTGCAACCTAAATGTGCTCTGATCCAGAAGTTGCTCTTTCCCTCTATTATACATAATTGCATACTACTTTGTATTCATGTCAAATTTGAATAAGAAAATTTTAGCAAACCAAGATGAAGATTAAGGCATGTAAATAATATTCTCCCCAAGGTAAAACACCACACATATCAGTACAGTTACAGAGAGACAAATACTGTACAGCCAGTGAACTGTGAGATTAATTCACTTAAGTTTAGTAAAATACTGTTAGATCTTGGAAAAGTGCTATTTCTGCTTATTTTTATTTACGTAATTGTATTAGTTTAAATTTGAAACCAGGCAAAACCACTAAATATGTAATGGTTTCTCATTCACTAATTTTGACTGTTTCTTGGCCTATGCACTGTGTTGTTGTTTGAGTATCTACTAGAATTCTACTGTGAGATATGATCATGAGAGAAGCAAAAGCATGCCTAAACTTAAAGGTTACAAAGATAGATTTATTAACACACACCAAAAGGAGAAAATGAGAATCAAAACGAAACTTTCAAAACACTCTTCCTCCCCCACGAACAGTTCACTTTTCCCCAAAGAATATAAAGAGACAAAACCTGTGATTTTTAGTGAGTTTTACCATTTAAAAAATAATCTTTCATCAGTTCTTTGGGAGAGGAGTCTCTCTTAGAGTCCCATGACATCACCGCAAGAGAAACAGTCCTTTGCTGGCTCTCATGTCATGAATCTGCAGCCACCTGAAAGAAACCTCAGCAAATTGTGAAATCCCACCTATTAGCAGCCTTTCCCATGGCTGGATATAGGGTTATTAGCTTATTAGGGCTATTGTTTAAGGATTCCTCTTCTCGTATAAAACAAAGATTCTTTTCCTCTATCTCTAAAACTACCTTAATCTCAAGAACTAGAGATCCCCTTTTTCTCTAGGAGCAAAGGGCTTCATATCATTTTTTCTTCTTCTGTTCAAAATTCTCTATTAAATCTCACTTATATTAGTCTACAACTTTTTACTAGAGTTATGCATCCCCCCCAGGCAGCATTCATGTGTAACAGGAAATTTAAATTATTCTCTATGGTTTCACAAGAGAAGTCCAGCTAACAAGGCAATTCCTCACTCCTTTGTCCCACTTAGGACTTTCACTCTCTCTTTACTGACTTCATGTTGTATCTTCTCCACTTTCACTCTGTCCCTTTCCTCTTTACTCAGAGAAGGATTAGTGCTTAGGAAATTTCATTTTGTACCAAGAGTTAACATTCTCGCCTGGGCCTGCCGATGGTCAGATGATCTCTGCCGGGCAGCAGCCCCTAGCATTTTCAAAAGCCTTGGGGATGGAGGGAAGATAACTTCACCACCAGGGCTCTCGGAGTGGCCTGGCTGCTGGATGCCTCCTGGTCTCATGGGGAGGGCACAGCCGGCCGGCGGCAGAAGCAAAGCTCGGCCGGACTGCGCGCAGGACCAGGATCTAGAACTGCTATCAAGAGCTCGGCAGACACAAGCAGCAGCCTCTCCTCCCCTTCGCTGGCAGCTCGGGGTGGGGCACACAGCCAGGGCCAGGCCCGGCTCTGCCCCTGCAGGGGGAAGCACTTGGGTCCGGCCGGGCCACCAGGTCCAAGCAGACCACACAGCAGACTGGAATCAGCCCTGGTACCTGTTCCAAGGCAGGAAGGAAAAGGGCTGGTTCCTGGGATCTCCTGATATTAAACCTGTGCAACCCAGAGGTCTATCCCTATATTTAATTGGCTAATCCAGCTATTAATCTTAAAAGTCAGTTACTAATTGGTTTTTACTATCTGTGTTAAAGCAACACAGTTATTTTATGAATAAATATACCATTCTTGGAAATGACACTGAAAATCATAAAAGCATAAAACAACTTCCCTGCTTTTTTCATGGCTGGGAATTGAGTGTGGCCATGTATGCTCAAAGCTTTTATTTAGCTGTATACCAACTTTTGGGCTGTATGTCTGAAAAACTGAAGAAGAAAAAGCTCTCCTACCAGGGACAAGATCTTATGAACTTTACCAAGAAGAGTGCAGAAAATGACAGGGCAGGGGCAGAGGCTGGTGAGACACAGCAATAGGAGTCTCTGGAGTCCTGCTTGCTGGTGACAGGAAGCAGAAGGCTGGTGATGGCAAGGGGGCCAAGCCAGCCTTCCCTAGCCGAGATCTCCAGGGCTGAATGTTCTTTGAGTTACCTGCCCATGTGCTCCCTGCTTCCCTGGTTCAGGGTGGAAAATACTTCCCATCCTATCCCAAGATAAAATCAAAACAAAGGTCTCACAAGGAGGAGGTCAGCAGCAACCAAAGTGCATCTTCTTCCGTCACTCTGGGACATCTCAGCAGCTGCACTGAAATAATAGAAGGAAAACTTGGAGGCTTGCTGGATTCATTACACACATCTGTGCAAGGCTGAGCTACAGGTGCACTAAGATGGTGGTGTATTGTTGATCTTGCAAAATTTTGTGTGGTTTAGAACTTCATAAAAAATAAAGAAATTAAGCATAGACATTCATTATTATATTTTTTACACAAACTGTAATAAAAGACTCTAAACCACAAATTTTATGTTTACAAGGTATCAGAAAATAGGCAAAATCAAAATGTAAAAGTAAAATATATTTTTAAACCTATTTTTTAAAATTGTAATATTATTTATATTTAAGCACACTCACGTGGGAGGTTGTAGTAATCATTCTTCAAAGTGTTGGGATTTTTATTAATTGCATTCCTTTTCAGTTTTTGATTAATGTGCAATATAAAAATTTCTAATAAATGACTTATTACAATATGAATCGTGTCCAGCTGTATTTATGCAGCTTGAAAATGAAATTTTTGACTGGATTCTCTTTAGGATTAGAAAAAAGTGTTGCAATGACAGCTTTGCTATCTAAGCTATTCTATTTCTGTTTGCTTTTCTTCCACTTTTTTTTTATACCTGTGCACACCAGAGAGGTATATCAGAAAATATTATGACATTTGCAATAATGCTTTCAAAGAAAACTAATTCCTATGGGAGAGATATTAAATGTGTTGTAAATATTGGTAACAAAAGCATTCAATACGTGTGCTACTCAAAGTGAGGTTCTCATTGGGCAATGTATGTCAAATGTACTGCACTTGGGTTTAAAGATAGAATTACGCCATTCATCAGTGCAACATTTTAAAATTACCTGCTCTTAAGAGTGTAGAAATTGTCTAAGGAAGGAAAAAAGAAATCATGTCTGATAAAATCATAAATGTTTTCTCCATCATTGCTGAAACTCTAATTTTCTTGTTTATTGCTTGAGTTGATAAAACAAATAAAAAGAATCTAGGAGAGATTTCTTTAATATGCAAAATGAATTTCAATATTCTGTCCCGCTGGTATTTTTATGGAAAACCTGACTAGATGCTACACATGGAACAGAAAAATCTGCATTTAGATGGAAATATTATGAAATGCATGATATGGTACAAAGTAAGTCTTTTAATGGAGATAGCAAAGTGTTGCATTACATGGTTGAGTGGAAAGACAGCATGCATACAGGCTTTTATGTCCAGCTGCCCTGATTTGCCCAAGAAAGCTTACTATTTGAATTTGAGCCTAATACAGGGGAAGAAAAAAAACTGTTAAAAATATTTAGCAGAGAAATGGATAGTTCTTTTATCAAGTAGAATACTAAGATCTGTGTGAGTCACCACAGTAAAAAATGATGTTTTGTACTTGCATGTCAATTTTTCAAAGGCGCCTTAAGTGTTTTACAATCAAGAATTAATTAAGCCTTTCAGTATTTCCTTTTACATAGGTAAAGTGGTGTAACGAAGATTAAATTTATACCCATAGATTTCAACAACTCTTTTAACATCATCATGATAGCTGGTTCAGTTTCCCTAGAGATGTGTTTGTGCAATTTCCTTTTTAGTTTGGTTTTGTTAATATAAATAAAACAAAGAATACATAATGCAGTTTGGGCAAAATGGTGATTTATCACTATGAGTCATTGATTTATATCAAAGATCACAACATATCTGAGGATCCAGCACTTTTAAACTCTCAAATTCCATCACTGTTGTGATGATGTGGAACCAAAGCTGTAACTTATGTCAATGGATGGAGATCTTATTCTAGTTAGGAATTTTGGCCACAATTATATCTGCTTCCTGAAAAATTTAAGAGGATAGTCAAAAGTGGAGCACCAATAAATAAATTTAAATTAT
>VZUA01099138.1:0-10382 GCA_013401035.1 Horornis vulcanius | reverse complement strand
TTCTCTAACTCATCTGAAGCAGAACCAAAGGTGCTCTGACACCCCAGCACAAGGCTGCTATTTTCCCTGCACTGTTTTCATTAAGTCACTATTAGGGGGAGAAAGTCAACTTTGATGACAAAATGCAGTTTGGCAGAACTTGAGGACAATATAAGTAGAGTTAATACAGAATTTTTAGAAAATTTAGTGGGAAGCACCTTCTGAAATATAATAAATAGCATTATATACTGAAGCACAAGTAAACAGTACAGTTTGTTAGGGAATGAGAAAACTAATTTGGCCAGAAACTGAAGTCAGTGGTGAAATGGCTGGTGTGATTGTCCAAGTGTAAGAAATAGGAAAATTTAATATATTTTTAAATAATAATTATTTGTGTGTAAGCACAAAGGCAAGACCTCTGGGATAAAAAATGAGCATCATTAAAATCAGTTGGAGATTTTTTCCTTGATTTCAGAAGGTGGACTTTTTTACTACTTGTCCTAGTCTGTGCTTATGTTTTAAGTTATTTTACAGAGGTGATTTCTGAACCATATCTAGCTGGTATTATACACCCACAGCACTGTTACAAAATAGGATTGCAATAATATGTATTTCTATGTTGCTTGGAAAAGTTTTGCCACTTAGAAGATGTTACGGTGCTGTGGCATTTTTATGAGACTTTCCCACAGAGGAACTGGGTATCTAGTTACACACTGACTGGTTAAACTAGATAAAATGGTGAAGAGTAGTTAATCTGATGAATTTTACACTGTTAATAAAATAGTCTTGAAAAACTGATATAAGCGGATGTAGTAATAACTACATAAACTATGTAACAAACACTGAATACTCGTATGAACAGAGAAAAGTCCTACAACAACAAGTTTTTTGTTCAAGAAGCAAAATTGATTTGGGGGATTTGTAAAAAACTTTGCCTTTGGTTTGGAGAATAAACTATTTTTTGAATGAGCTATTATATTTATTATGGAAATATAAAAGATGTTGTGAAACAGCTTTCAAATATGCCTTAATATGGGGAAAATTGTGGATATTTGATGTCAAAAGTGAGTGTCTTACATGAGTATTTCTGTCACGTTGCAGAAGTTCTCTATGCCTCTAAGCTTAGCATGTTAATGCTGTACTAGATCTAAGCATGAACTCTGCAGAAATGCAACAAAAGCATTCTGTGCTTCAGCATCTTATATTACTTGTACTATCACTTCTATTGAATATAGTATGAATGCTTCCTATTGTATAGATAGTTGTATATTACTACCTTGTATTACTCAGCAATATTTATTGAAGACGTCAGTTTGTGAAGTTTCAATTTGTGGACACTACCTGTAAGAATGGCAAAAGATTGTGGTACTTAATTTTGTCATGTAGAAGTCATGATTAAACTTTTCTGTACTCATGTTAAGTTCATTAGAGGGCAAAACAAAACTGAAAACAAGCTGAGTGGAATTTGCAAGTGGAACTTTAGAATGAGGAGTGTACTGACTCTCCTTCCTCTAAGTAATTAAATTAAATGTTGAATAGCTTGACATGCAAATTGAATTGTCATTCTTTAAAAAATGCAGATGCTGAAAACAAAAAAAATATTCATCCAGCTATGTAGATACTTACATTAAAAGTCCCCCAAAACCGGAAGCACAATTTTATTCTGACTGAACATATTTTAAAGACATCAACGCTTGTACGTTTATATCGCATTGTAAAGACTTTAAAGGTCTTCATTGTAAGCACTGCCAGATACTTTCAGTATTACAACTACATTTTTAGTGAAGAAGTGGAGAATGTGTTAATATAGAATGCTTACTGATTGCAGTTTCAAGAGATGACTTCATCATTACTGTATATAGAAGGTGCTGAAATAACTGGAAAAGGGTTTACAGGAGGTCCATCATATAGAAGGTAGCATGTGAAATACAGCATGGAAAACTGAGGAAATTAAATATGAAAAAAGTAATTGCCAGTCTAGTTTGATGCAGTAATACAACGTATATAAGTAGTACAACGTAATAAGACGTAGCAGTATACAAACGTGTGAGAGGAGTGCGTCAGTGGACTGTGGCTTGCAGGAAAAGGCACTCAGAAGGAGGGAGGCAGGCAGCAATAGACTGGCAGCATAAAACAAATGTTTCATGAATATTGTCTGTTCATCTTAGCAAGAACAATCTCACCAAGAGATTTCAGTTAACTTTCAGATTCCAGGGAAGCTGATTTCCAGTTCCAGCACAACTTGCAGTAACCAAAAAAAGGTGACTGAGAATCAACTCTCAGAACTGTTAAACAGAAAGGAATTGTCTATCCTTGTGAGATATTTTTCAGGATGATGTGAGATACCAATTGCTCCACTTGGACATGGCTGTTCAGTTGCCTTGTAAGGGCTTTAAGCAGTCACTGAGAATCAGAAGTTGATTAGTATTTTTTCAATAAATATTCAATTGCCAGTTTTATGTCATGGCTAGACTACTAGTGCTCTTTAGTAATGGAAATTTTCACAAGTTGTATTGACATGTCCCTGTATCTGTTACATGCTTTCTGCTGCTGATACTACTTTTTCATTATTTTTGATCCACAGTTCACTGGGTACCTTGTTTTTACGGTATTGAACAAAGTCTGAAGTGATAGTTAAAATGTTATTTGAAAATCATTTATAACTTCAAAAGTTATAAATGGCTTGTATCTGATTTACAGAAATGTTCGTTATTTGCTCCTGGAGAAGATCTCTTCAGCCACCCCATATTGTGGTTGTTACTAATCTACCCACGATCATAAAGTTAGCATTAAATTTAGGAAACTTATCTAGGATCCTTGTCTAAATGTTTACAAGTGGTTATGAATCTTTAGCTTAGGTATCAGAGACAGAGGCTTATGAGAAAAGATGGAAGAGCTATATGCAGTAGTTTTTTAAGTATCTGAAACATAATGAAGAAAGGGAAGTTGGCTCATAGCCAAGGAAATTTTTTAATAGTAATTTTTAATACTTTCTATTCTGTCATTATTTGTCTGTATTGTTCCTGAACTTATCCAGAATTTCTTCTCCAAACCTTTCTGAAAGCAATGTGGCTACTCTTTTGTATTTGGACAATTTCAATTTTTGCCAAGGAGAGTTCCTGAGGTCAGACTAAATTTCCTACAATACTAATTGTATTCCTTTCATGTAACTGTTTACTAATTTGTTAGGTTTATCTCTTAATAACTTTTCACACACAAGTTTACTACAGAAACTGATACACAGTAGAAAATTCAAGCTGTTCTTATAATTATTTCTTAGCTAAAATCAGTAAGGAAGTGGAATAGCTCTTGTTGTAAGGCTCCTTTGAGAGAACATTTCCAAAAACTACAATTCATTTTGACTTAAAACCAGCTTATTTAAATGTTCATTGCTATGTGTATGCAACACCACATGAAAACTTCGCACATGATAATATATCTATGTGCCTTAATCTTCATTTTTCTTAATGTACCATGAAATTATGACATTAGCTTTCAGTTTTGTGTGTGTGTACCCTCGCATGACATATAATATTTTGATGTCAAAGCAACTTGTCTCATAAAACATGTTTGGTTTTAAGTGTCAGAGTGGCATTTCCTTTTGTTCAGTATAATGACTTTCTAGCCCTAACAAATTAACATATCACAAAGCTTATTCCCCATTGCCTCGCTCATAAAAGCAGTATCCATTTAGGGAACGTTCAGGCATATGTGGATCACCCCTGTGGTGTTTTATCTTTATCTTATCATCAAAGCTTCTAACTTGGCATGAGACTGGCTTTTCAAGCTCATATTTTCTTTGTAATTTTATTAACATTACCAAGAGTTTTATATACAGACAATAGAAAGCTTGGGTCTCATTATTCTTGACCATGGAGCTTATCTGCTCCTCTTTCATGTAGAGAAAATAATCCTTATTTTGGATACATTTTTTCCCCTTTTTCAGTTGTGGACTTCTTTTTTTAAATCCAGAAGTATACAGCTTTGTTGTTGTCCAAGGACTGTTGAAACCCCACAGACGATAGGAAACTTTTTGCTTTGTATGAAAACAGAACCATGCTGTCTCCCTTCATAAAAACCCAACTGAATGGCATTTGAGTGCTGTTTTTTAGGGATGGAACTTAAGAAATGATGAAAGAGCCACAGAGAGAGCCAAGAAATGGTAGGCTTAATCCTGGTGCTGAGAGCAGTTCTCTGTCCTTCCTGTCAGTAACTTTTCCTCTTTCCTGTCAACTCTTCAGTTTAGTACTGAGAGAAAGCATGTTGTATCTTTGAGCCAGTATGAGGCTTGATCTATTAATGATACCTTTTGAATCAGTTTCAATATATTATTAAACTTAATGCAATCTTTTTTTAGAGAAAGCCAGTCTGTAGCTGATGGAACTTTTCCCTTTTATTTTCTTTGATGCTGAGTTCTTCTCACATCCACACAGAGACATAAGGAAATATGAGTTCTGCAAGAAATGCAGTGAGATGGCACATGAAACATTAGGGGTTCCTTATTAACTAGGCTCAAAATCACCTTCCTCCAAATCATTTTGTGGAAGGTGGGGAGGGGGAAAACCTGCAAAGAAATCCCTAGCCCAGAGCTGCTTGATCTGTGGAAGTGGCGGGGCCAGGTTTCCTGCAGGGCTGGTTTCTGTTGCAGCGAGTGCTGCAGCTTTGCTGGCTGGGTGGGAGTTTGTGCTGGTGCTGCGCTGGTGCTCACTGGTGCGTGTCAGTGCCACTGTGCTCCTGCTGCAGCCTCCCAGGGAATAAGGGCAGGAGGCACAAAGAGCAGTCATTCAAATCTCTCTCACTACTGGTCCTGAACACTTCACTTTGTCTCTCTGTCAAAACTGGAATTTACTGAGGAGGCTTAATTCACACACTGCTGAATGCACAGTGATTGGTAGCCCTGGTTTCCTTGGAAAGTCAGACTTTAAAATAATCTTCCATCTTCCGAAATACTTTTTTTTTTTTCTGCACACTCCTAAAACAATATAAAATACTGTTTCAGGCCAAAGCTTACCTTGTTTTCTTCTCACCCATTCATGTGTATGTCTGCCCAGGGTGCTGGAGTTCACAACCTGGGGTTGGTGGTCATAGCCCATTTCCCTGAGTAACCCTGCTGGGTCCAGCAAAGGATATTAAAATTGTGACTTAACAGTCCTAATTAGGATAAAACTAGCTTCCAGTAATAGGGTCCCTTGCTACTCTTCATCATTCACCTCTGTTAAGCAACATAAACCAGCTCCTTGTCTTGCTGGTATTTTGTTTTACTGTGGGGTCCATACTCAGCCAAGTCCTTCTCCTGAAATGGGCAGGTCTGGGAATTGCTGCCCTTTGAGATAAGCTGCAGGGTTTTTGCCTTTTGCAGCATAGAATTCTGTGCTACCCACTGCCATTTTAGAAGTTTCTTAAATCCTCATCCCTAAAAAAAAAACCCCAAATTGACTCTGATACAGAAATCACTCCCCAAAGTATATGTTTTCTTCTGAGTAATACTTGAATTCCTCGCCCTTGTACCTACAGGTAAGAAAAGTTGCAAGTGCAGTGGTTATCTAGTTTCAGGACTCTTTTTGAGATGTCAAAAATTGTTAACAGCTTATCCCAGAATACTTTTGAAGATAAACACTTGTTTAAGGAATCATATAACAGTGAGGTTTTCTACATTTCAATTTGTCTTCAGGGTTTCCTTGTCATAAGGCAAGTCAGTAGTCTGCTATGTGTAGCTGCTGTTTGACATTATTTCTAATTGCCAGAAGTCTTCAGGCTAAGTAAGCTGGGGGGAGTTGCCTTGTAGCTATGTATTTGAAATTTTCAAAATAAGTGCATCTGTCTAAGTTTCTAATTAATTACTGTTAAAACATTGATGATGGTGGTGATGAACTCTGTTGTCTACTTATTTGCACATAAAAATATTGAGAAAATTTGCTAAGATTTGTGATTTTGTGCTTGTCTCTTTTTCAGATATGGTAGGCGGTTTTAGTATGAATTTGCACAAAGAGCTGGAGGAAGATTTTCATCAAAATTCAAATTATGCTGTGACAGATTGTGCTATTTTTATTATAAGACAAATAGTAAAGAATTATATGTAACCAAAACTGATAGTCAAATAAATAGGTTTAGGCCTATTAAGCAATATTGGCATACAATTTCAATCTGATAGTCTGGCTTTCTAAGCCTTGTTGTAAGAAAA
Source organism: Horornis vulcanius (assembly GCA_013401035.1). Classification (NCBI taxonomy): domain Eukaryota; kingdom Metazoa; phylum Chordata; class Aves; order Passeriformes; family Scotocercidae; genus Horornis; species Horornis vulcanius. Next base: position 4,222 of record VZUA01099138.1, on the reverse strand, counting down.
ACACTTTTTTCTTCCTGTAACTGGTCAATTTCAGTGTTTTAACTATAGATTTCAATTTGATTTAAAAGAAACCTTGTACATGTCGGCCGAGTCTTCCAAAACATTTGTTTTCATGTTTTAATACTATTTTTGTAGTTTTCCTTGCTGTGATTCATATATTTTTAGTTGGGATAAAATTGTATAGTCATCTGTGGATCCAGAAATACATAAAAATAGGGCATAATCCAAATATGCTGAGGAGAGATGGTATTAAAAAGAGTGATTGGCCATGTCTTTGTTGTACCTGTACTCCTGGACTAAAAATGTGTCCCATAACGAAGACCAGATTTCCATCAGATTTTGTTGGACTGAAAATGCAGTAATGGGAAAAACAAACAAAAGTTGAATGTTGAGTAAAAATGCCCACTTCTAATTTTTAGTTAATTATTTTCTTCTAATTACCAACTGATAGTAAAATAAAATAAAAATCAAGCTAATTCACAGACAGACCTTTAAGATCTCTGTGGTAAGAAGGAGCAACTTCATTCATCCTCTCGGAGCTGGTGTTTGATCCCACTGAGGCTGCCTGAGAACCAGGTGCTCCTTGTTCCTTAGAATATTTGCTTGTTCTGCCTTGTCTGATTGCTGTGCTCAGTGAGATTGCAATGTGACAGTCCTCCAGCCTCTGTGTTGAGGAATAGCCATTAGAAAAGCATTGTGCAAACTGTCTTAACAGGGCTTGAAGTGTTTGGTTACTGTTCTCTTTGTTGTGACACCCATGCAGTTAAGCTGAGCTTGCTTAGTCTCTGCTGAGTCTCCTAGGTGGTTTGTAGGGTTGGAAGATCATTTCTGTGTAAATGGACTAAATGTAATGGGTGTTTCATTAAAAAAAGCCAGGCTTTAAAAAAAGAAAAGCAGATCTGAGAGCTGAATTACTGTCTTACACACCTAGTATCTGTTATTTGTGGTAGGAAATCATGCTTTATCTGGTTTGTCTCATTTTAATCAACCTGCAAGAAACATGAAAAGATGAAACATCTGTGGTTTTGTTTTGAACAGTGTTCTTCTATAGTCTGTCATTGTTAGAGGGGATGATATTCTCTTACTTTTCAGCATGGTAGTAATTAGCAATCAGCATATATATTATATCCATGAAGTTTGTGTTGAATTTTTCATATTAAAAAACCACCTATCTTCAATGTCCTTGTTTTTGTTACTGAATCTTTTTAAGCAGTGTACTAGGTACTATATCTAGACAGCTTTTGCAATAAGCCTGTAGCCCAAGAAAAATGTTCTATTTACCCTATTTTTTTTTTTTTTTTAATGAAGCAATCATTTCAGTTGCTCCTGTGCTACTAGGACAGAAGAAACTTGAGATCTTGCTATGGTGATTATTCTTCAACAGCTGTTTGAAAACTGTGCCTTGTAAAGCAATATCATCTGCAAACAAACCACAAAATGCAGAGATAGCAATTAATTTTGTAGGTGGGACTCTATAACCAAGACCTGCTGGTAGGATATAAAAGTACAGAGGACAACCATGGGTTGGCTGAATTTGGGTTTCCTTTTCATTTATTGCTGTAGAGCAGTGCTAAGACTCAAGGTACAAGGACTGTTCATAGTCTATTTTTGTGGGCAGTTGTAAAACAAAATATTTTCTGAGATTTATAGGGCTTTTTCCCACCTCAAGGACAATGTAGAAGTCAAGAAAATGCCCTTGTGATGGCAGATAGTTTATGATGTCAAAGTATTACTCACAGTTCTGTGCCTCATATTTGAGGACCTCCAAAGCTCCTTGTAAATTATACTTTATAGAATTGAAAGGAGAATAGTACCTATTTAACATTCAGGGTAAAATCTTGTTCCAATCTTGAACATAAAGATGTACTTTTTTACGGCTGAGCCTTACTTGAAAAACTTTGCTATGTCATGTGTCTCAATGGGGTTCAACTCCTTTCTGGTAATTCTAGCAGATAGTCTGCTGTCTATATGTAAGACTCTTGTCTGCCTCCTTGCCTTTTCCATAGAGCAAGCATGTATTCAGGAGAAATCATTTGTATGGGGACCTTGCCTCACCTTTCTAATGCAAAAATGACACGTCTTGTTCGTTTGTTCCTACGTTCATTACTCAATACGCTTTCTTCCAGATATTAAGCACATAAAATGAAATGTAAAAATCACTCAAACAAATATCAGTGACCATATATCTCACTCATCTATGTCTTTATGGTTATGAAGCAGTAGCTGAAGTCATGTGAGACCTTTGTTAGTGAAGACAGTCAGGGTTGCCTTTTGGCTTTACCTGACTTCAAGGATTGTAATAATTTGGCTGGGATTCAAGAAACTGCTGATTGACACACAGCCTCTCCATCTGTTGACCACTGTCTAGTTTATCTCATTATAACTTAATAGAAAGTCAACTATGAATATTCCTTTGCCTGCTCTCAGGGTCTTGGGTGTTGATTTTTCAGGCCAGAATGTATAATAACATAACAAATCTGAAATGCTAGCACCTACCCTGGTGGACCGGTTTTACATGGCCAAGCCTTGGTAATGGGGCATGCTTCAAGGGTGACTTCTGTGAGAAGCTGCTAGAGGCTTCTCCCATGTCTGGCAGAGCCGAAGATGGATGTGCTGTGGATCAAGGCTGGGCCAGATAGAAATTGTGGTAATGCCTCTGTGATAACATATCCAAGACGAAAAACTATCATGCAGTTGGCTCCTGGCAGGGTCCTGCAGACCCGTGGAAAGAGAAGCTCATGCTGGAGCAGGTTTCTTGGTAGGACTTGTGCGCCTGTGGGAAACCTACACTGGAGCAGCCTGTACTTCAAAGACTGCACTTCATGGAAGAGTGACCCACATTGCAGCAGTTTGTGGAGAACTGTTGTCTGTGAGATGGACTCACACTGGAGAAGTTCTTGGAGAACTGTCTCCCTTTGGAGGGACCCCATGGTGCAGCAGGAAAAGGACTGATTTCCCCACACAGTGGGAGAAACCACCGGTGATAAACTGACCATGACCCCCATTCCCTGTCTCCCTGTGCCACTGGGGGAGAAGGGAGAGCTGGGAAGGAGAGAGGGGTGGGAGGAAGGCAGTTTGACAGCTCTCAGACTGCTGGTAGCAAATGAATATCTGTTCGCCCATCAAGAAGGCAAAATGGAGTGCCTTTCGCCACACAGGTGTTGCAGAGTCTGGTGTGTAGTATTTTTAGGGGTTTTGCTCTCTGACTGGTAGGATATCTGGAGAGCAAGATGTCCAATGTCAACTTGGTGCTCTCCCACTGAGCCCCTGTCACACTGGGGCTGGAATTTTTGCCTGATGATCTCTGACAATGAAGTAGAATGCATTGTGTAACGTTGCTGCATCTTTGCGAGGTTCTGGTGTTCTGTTTGGGTGAAGAGTACGATATGGATTGTTTTTGTTTCAGAATATATTGTGAAAACAGGAGGGGAAAAACATTGTCCCATTCAAAAAACATTTCCTCAGCAAATCCCATCTTTTCTGACTGATGCTTTTCTGGATTGTTCCTTATAACTTCCAGTGAGAAAGATGTTTTGGAGTCCTGTGCAGAGAGAGATCTACATTGTATGTTTCAGGACTAGTGGGTTATTTGTCTTCTGATGGTGATGGTGGTGTGAGATTGGGTTTGAGGGTTTTGAGGGAGCAACATGCTAAGTCTGAATGTGCTTGCATTGTGTTTCCTGCCTTGATTGAGCCCAGATCTGGTTGAATTGAAAGAGTTTCATTTCCATGTGTTGCTGTATTTCACAGTCAACAAATCATTAGCTAAGTTGAGACAAGTTTGTATTCAGTTATTTATACAATTAGGCTATTTCAAATACATTTCTTTTCTTGTTGCTTTGATGGTATTTTTCCCTCCCTGTCTTAAGCATTTGACCCTGGAAAATACCTACTCGAATTTACCAGTACTAAACTGACACTTTCTTTTGAAATGTAAAAACTAGGTCATCTTATTGCTTTAGATAATACTAGTTAAAATGTAGCTGTAAAGTGACAGTAAATAGCTATGCAAAATAGAAGAAGTGCTAGTGAAGGCTGGATAAAGGGATATCTACCATAGCTTGAAATCCCTGATGTCTAACCAGTAGTTCCCTGTTCTATATTTTTGCAGTTTTTAATTTTGAAAATCTTCTCTTTGTCCATATTTATTGTATTCTCTTATTTTACTTCTTTCTGGATACTGCTTCTCCAGTTTGCCATCACTGGTTGCTCTAATGAAAGA
>VZUA01099133.1:21006-32086 GCA_013401035.1 Horornis vulcanius | reverse complement strand
TTGCTTTAAAGTAATTAACAGTTTTATAGCACCACCTTCTAGACTAGAGCATGACTTCAGTTTGCATTACAAAATAGCCAAATCTCTTTAGAGAAATGAAGAAATAAAACCTACAAAACCTGAAACATCAAAACCAAACAAGAAAGAAACATTTTTGTGGTTTTCAGTTAAAAATTTAGGTTCCTGAAGGTTCTGATACCTACATATGTATGAATTCAGCAGCACCACTGCTAGGAAGGCTCTCTTTGCTTCTAATCCTGAACTCATACAAGAACAGAATGATGTGGCAGGAAAATCAATAAATTATTAATTAGCCTGTCTACAGTTAGAGAGTGGACAGGGATACATTTTTACCTGTTTTAAGTGGTCATTTAAAGCAATCTGCATCCCACTCTTCTTTCGTAACATCTCACAAGTCATGAGAGTATAGAAAAATGCTGTGATAGCCAGTGGCAAACAGAAGTAAAAGCTGAACAGCCACCAGTCTTTAGCTTGCTTGTAGAACTGTAAAAAAAAAAAAAAAGTAAAAACATGGTTAGTAATTAAATGCTAAGCATTTTGCTGAGTGTGCTGACTAATTGGTCAGTTTGTTCTGAAAAGCATTTCTGTAAGGTGTACATTACAGGTGAGAAAACAGCAAGTGACAAGACAGCAGTATGTTCAAAGCCCACAAAAAGTCAAAGATTTCTGAATGCTCTTTGAAGCAGTATGCTTCAGAAATGTAAGTATTTCATTTGAACATTATATTCACCTACATATCACATACACCTGTGCACATTACAATCCACACGACACTGAGAAGATCCAAGGAACTCTCCCAGAGATTTTATAAATGTTAGTGACTTACCATCATAAAGGATGTTTTCTGTGTGGGGTGAAGCAAGCAGATTCTAAGATACCTTCCTCTGTACTCCATCGTAATCATGTCAAATGCAATAGCTTCTGGAACAGCCAGGATCACTGATATGACCCAGATCAGGACAATTTCCACAGCAGTCCACTTTGGCACTCCAATTCCTTTAATGCGACTCCAAGAAGCAACTGCTCGGTACCTGAAGCAACAGCACACATTTACAAATTCAAAATATGAGAAAACTCACCCAGCTTAACTGGCTTAAATTCATCTTATTTGCATTGTATCAGCTGAGTGGAAAGGTGAATTTGAGCCAAAGTCAGTATAAAAAACAAATTAGAGACTTCAGTGAAAAATGGGTCTCACCTGTCTATACTGAGGGCACACAAACTCAGCACTGTGATGCCCACTGATGCCTTTTGAATGAAGGGCACTAATTTGCACATTTCAACACCAAAGGGCCAGTCCTCTGCCAGTAGCTGTGAAAAGAAAACAATTACCTTTTAAAAATTCATTCCTAGTTCTGTCTTGACTGTTTTCCTTTTCCACCAGGTCTTATCCTATGAAGACAGGCAGAATGGGGTTTGTTCTGACTGGAGAAGGTGCCTGGGAGACCTTGTAGCAACTTTTCAGTACCAAAAGGGGGCCTGAAAGAAGGCTGGAGTGGGACTTTATACAAGGGCATTTAGTCAAAGAACAAAGGAGGAATGGCTTTAAACTGAGATATTGTGAATGCCCCACCTCTGGAAGTGTCCCAGGCCAGGTTGGACAGGGCATTGAGCAACCTGGTTCACTGAAAGGTGTCCCCTCCCTACCATGGAGGCTGGAACTAGACAACCTCTAAAGTTCAAGTCAAACCATTTTATGATTCTATGAAAAGCTGAGCCAAGAAGAACCTTTTCACGAGGGAGCCCCTGAGGAGAGTGTGCAAAAAACTAGACAGTATCAGCAGTCACTCCCTGGTGGGACAAGGGTATCACTTAAGTCTTAGTCCTGCCTCCTTAAGCCCTGCAAACTCCACTCATTTTGCTTCTAGCTTCATCACCCGTGTTTATGGGAAAAAATGACAGGGCAGGTGAGGGTCTTCCTCATCTTTGAATTCTCTTTATCTGCTTTGAGTGTTCACTGCTTTTCTTACATGTTTCAAATAACACACCCTTGACCAGAAATACAAAAAATTACTTGAGGCCAATCAGAACAGGAACAAAGCCACTAGGTGCATATCTTGGGTGGGGTCTATTTGAAGCTTAGTGCCTAGCTCCATCAACTGAGATGTCAGGCAACGCTGGAGAGAAATGCATACCCCACAATTTTTAGCTGACCATCTGATAACAAACGAAAGGACCCAATGGACACTCAAGGAGCATAGGCAGATAGTTTGATCTAAATGTTTTGCAGCAGGTAAAAACATCAGATGAATCTCTCACTAATGGTCTTCCTTGACCAGTTTACCAACATTCTGTATAATAGTACCAAAAGGATTATCTACACCTTCAGCATAGCTCTGAGTACTAAGAAACAGAGAAAACAGCACAACGCGTTTCAGGTTGGCTCACACTTTGAACATACACTTTAATAGAAATCTCGTCACATCCCCAGCTGCACATTTTATCTGATTTAGAGGGAAAGATTTACTGGCCACAGAAAACACCTTCCTCACAACTGATTCTATGAAAAGACGTCTGTAGCCTCAGTTTAGCAACATTTAGCCTTTGAACTCTGCTGTGAGCTTCTCTGATGGTCAAATACACCAGAGCAGCAGCCAAATCTTCCAGTTTTCATTAAAACAACATTCTCCACAACAAGGGTTGTGCCAAGAAATAGACGCAATTGTTATATAGAAGAGTAAACTTTTGGAGTTTCTGTAATTAGTTAGATTATCTAAGCCCATCTCTGTTTTTCATAACTTTCTTCAAATGAGGCCTTTGAAATCTAATGCAGATACAGGGCTATAAAATGGAAAAGGAGAAGGAAGAATGAGGACTACCCAAAAGAGACTGGAAAATCTTTCTCTTGGCTTGGGTCTCTCCAAACAATTAATTTAAGAGGGTTGTAAGAATGGAAGAATAGATCATCATACTGCGTGGATGTTTCTGGGAACCAGAAAGGCTACAAAGTCTCTAAGGAGGGTTCTGGAAAAGCTGGATTGATGGGCCAAGGCCAAGGGTATGAGGTTCAACAAGACTTGGGTCACAAAAGCCCCATGCAGTGCTACAGGCAGAAGAGTGGTGAGGAAGTGGCTGGAAAGATCTGTCAGAAACGCACTGGGGAGTGCTAGTGACACCTGGCTGAACATGAGCCATCAGTGTGCCCAGGTGGCCAAGAAGGCCAATGGCATCCTGGCCTGGATCAGAAGGACCAGGGCAGTGATTGCCCCTGTATTAGGCACTGGCAAGGCCATACCTCAAGTGCTGTGTCCAGTTCTGGGCCCCTCATTACAAGGAATACATTGAGGTGCTGGAGTCTATTCAGAGAAGGTCAACAAAGCTGGTGAAAGGTGTGGAAAATAAGTTGCATGAGGAGCAGCTGAGGGAGCTGGGATCATTTAGTCTGGAGAAGAAGAGACTTTTTTGTTCTCTACAACTCCCTGAAAGGAGGCTGTAATAAATTGGGGGTTGGCTTCTTCCAAGTAAGAAACAACAGGACAAGAGGAAATGGCCTCAAGTTGCACCAGAGAAAGTTTAGATTGGGTATTAGGAAAAATTTCACTAAAAGGGCTATCAGGCATTAGAACCCGCTGCTCAGGGAAGAGTTCAAAATAAGATGTACATGTGGCTCTTGGGGACATGATTTAGGAAGGAACAGTGGGACCTGATGATCTTAAGAGATCTTTGCCATCCTTAACTATTCCATGATTCTATAACTGAAGGTAGCCACAGAGTTGCCTGCCCACATTGGTTTGGTTCAGAAAAGTCCTTATGCAAACACACATGTCCATATAAGGGTAAACACTTACATGGTCCATGAGAATCTTTTGAAGAGTCCTGATATAATTTAAATATAATTTTATTTGAACACAAAGGAAGAACATTTCATGGCCATGGGCTTTTGGGAATCTCAATTAAGTGCCCACCAGTATTTTCAGACACCAGAATATCTTCAAATACTTGCTTTAGCTCTGTGCTGTAATGGAATCTTTAAAAGAACAGCAGTACACAAACTGCAACATGGCTCAGCTTTCTATTTATTCAATGATCAACTTAAGTAAGACAATAAATATAATGCCTCGGCAGAAATGAAGCAGAGAAATAAATTCTAAGGATTTATGTTTCTTGAGAATTTTATGGAAAGTAACAAAGCACAAGTAGGGATGAGGTTGTAATAGCCATACAGTATCTTCTGGTTATGTGATGTGGGAAAATGACACAGTGTGTGATTGAAGTATTTTCAGTAAAGCCTCACCCTGAGACGACATCTGAACTTCTGTAAGGGGATGACCGTAACAATCTATTATTAAAACTGTAATGTGAATAATTACATGTATTATAAATTTACACTGTTACAGAATAGAATGACACCTGGACTAATTTATATCAATCAGGCAGTGAACCTCCAGGCTCTCACATCTATTTGCTACAGAAATCAAGGACTGGGTAGCAAGTACATAGTATACTTATTTATGGTACCTGCTGTACATTGTACATGAGTGTATATTAGACTGGAGAGAACTCATTATAAAAGCACTTTGGAGTAAAATATTCTTTTCTTTGTAACTGAAATGCAGAACTTTGGTCAAATCTCTATTGGCAGGATCTGTTGAAAGCTTTTATTTACATCTAGCTGGTGTGTAGACACTCTTTGTCTCTCTTCCCTAAAATCACAATGGCTCAGCCACATGTAGATTTTGCTGAACTAATATTTATCTCTCAGGTGCAGACAATCACACCTGTGCTCCAAACTGGCTGGATTTGAGTCAGCTCCAGTTTGGGATTATAGAGGTGTGGCACAGACTGAATGCAGTCTACTGGGAGAAAGGTGCATTAGCTTTGGTTTATCATAACATAAAAACACTACTTTCATTCAGCCAGCTTATATCAGGGCAAAATGGACATGCAGCTGTCTGCACTGGATTGCAAAAATATGTGCTTTATGTCTTGCAGCTGATGTATTGTGAAATTTGAGCATTTTAATGCATGAGTCATAGATTTCTCTATCATGGTATTGCAAGTGGTTAATGATATGCTTTACACCAAAAGCTTGAAAACATTAAGAAAGTAAAAGGGATAAAAAAAGTTTTGATTGCTGAACTATGTTTCCGTGATGTTTCTGTTTGTTCTCTGTATTGCGATCCCTTACAAATACGGCCTTGATGTACAGTGAAGACCCAAAGTAAAGTATTTGGTAGCATCACCTTTGTGGACAATGGCAATTCTTAGTGAAATACAGATGTAGCCTATTGCAATTTTGTATGAGTAAAATTATTCTCTTATGAGTCACAATAGGGTAGCTTTAAAAAGATTGTCATTTGTAAAATGACAAATTACTTGGAACCATGAGAGGAGATACTGCCAAGTGGCAGCAAAGAGAAAAATAATGTGTTTTCATAAGTAAGATGCCAAGAGTAGTCTATCACTGGCTGTATTCCGAGTGAACTTTCCAATGTTTTATAGTCACTTATTTTACACAGGCGAAGTTTTAATTGCTGAGCAGCAGGGATGTGTTTAAGATGAAATAGATCAAAAGGAAAAGGAAAACATTGCAGAATGAAGTGAAATCATACTTAAAAGAACCAATACATCTGATGAACACCTAGCCAACACTTTCTTGGGCCAGACAGATCTGAGCCTAAACTGATGTGCAAGCTGCAGAGCTATGAAAGAAGCCCCAAGAGATGCTCTGACTCACAGACACACCTGTGAATCACAATTCCCACTCTGCTTCCTCTTAGTTGTGCAAGAACTGAAAGATGTTCTCAATCTGTCGCTGGAATGAGCCAGGCTGTGAGCACGATGTGCTGCTCTAGGGTGCAGCTGCTGTGGTCCCCAGCCAGAAGGCTGATACCTGGCTCCAACCCACTGCTGCTCAGGGGCTGCAGTTGGGCAGGAAGAAGCAGCAAAGCGTGCAAACTTTCCTGTCAGTGCTCAGTCCTGAGCAGTGAGTGCACATGGGAAACACAGAGCAGGAATTTGCGCTTCCGCCAAGCCGTGCGTTCACAGCAAGTCTCGTTCACAGGACGTTGGACTTGATTTTCATCATTAGAAACAGCAGGTACAACAGAAACCAGACACGCAGCTCTACAAATAACTCACACGCAACAGTTTTTTAATGTATCTCTGAAATGACTGGTAGATTTTTTTTTAACACAGGGAGGTCATGCAGATATTTTACAGGAGCAAGAATTTTTCAAAACAGAAAATTTGCCCAGGAAATTAAGGTTATGGTCAGGGATAAGTCGGACAACATTACAAACTTATTACTATTACTTATTACTATTACTTACTACTATTTAGCAATAATTATGTCAGGGTGTCCCTCTAGAAAGGGAAATATATTTCCTGCTTTCAAGCGTAGCTAGGAATGCTTTATTGATCAATCCAATAAACATAAAACCTTAATATGAGCCATGCAATTAATTTCTTTTCTTGTATCTTTATTATAATTCCTGCTAGAAACTTAACTTAAAAAAAATTAAGATAAAGTAGTTTTATACATATATATACTTCTGTCATCTTGAAAATGACAGAAACCTCATAATGTGCTGTTGAAGTAAAAAATTTTTGCAATTTCACAACTCCAGTGGAAGGACTGCATCAAAAGTAACCTCTTAGAAAGCCGTGCTGCTGTCAGATTGGGATGCTTAAACACAGGATAGACAAAAAAGCCGGAACAGGTGAAAACTTGCTTTGAAATTTGTCATGTGCATCTTTTACACACATGAATGTATTCACAACAAATGTATACATAATGAAAAAAATACTTCCAATTTACAAATCTACACTAGCATCATCTAATGCACTTCAGTTTGGAGAGCCACCATGAAAACTATGCATGTGTACTTTTAACAGCATTCAGACATTTCTGCTACTCCATATGCTTGACTTGAGAATGGACTGTTCCCATCTAAAGTTACCCCTCCCCACCACTGCCTGCAGAATCCAGACAGGTTCCTCCACTGGACAATTCAGAACTTTCTTAAGTGCCTATAACCTGCACTTGTTCATCATAAAGGGTACTTAAGCAAAACAGACTTCTAGCTTAATATGGTCAGAAATCAATAAACTTTGAGTAAGAAACTCTGAGATGAACTTTGCAAGACCTGAAGTGGTTCTGATCTTGAAAGAAAGGAAATAATGCATTTCTTCCAATAAAACAGCCACTATCTTTAACATCAGAAGAACCAGCAACCAAGAGCTCTAATATGGAATATTAGAGAATCCTTTCTAAAGAGAGCCACCTTGATTAGAAAGTTAGAAAAAGGTTGGCTTTGTCATAATGCATGGCCTACAGGTACTTGCATTACAAGAGTTAGTAAGTTCATCACAAATATATTTCCATGGAAAACTTTTTCAGAGCCTTTTTCAGAGAATAGCTGGATTGAAAAAGGAGCCAATTTGTGTCTGCATGGTATACAGAGTCCCTAACCTGGCCTTTCTTGTATTTCCAGTGCTTGACATTATGCCATAATTATGTTAACCATAATTTTGATGTAATCCCTAAATTAAGTTAAAGAAAATAAATCAGTGCCTACAAAGCTGACTCTGGCCCTTGATTACTGGCTTGGATAAAGAACAGACTTTTTTTTCCTTCCCTTGTAATTTTTTTCTCCTCTCTTTCATTGCGCTCTGAGAAAAAAGAACCTATGACAGCATTGCCAGGTAGATATCAGGCATTTGTTGGTAGTCAGAGTTCAGAACACCCCACAATATTGTGCAGAGCCTGGATTACTCCCCTTGTTTAAAGTCCACTGGGATATGACAATAAATTTGATTTAATATACAAGAATAAATATCACAAAATAAGAGAGAGAGATGTTGTTTATGTATCAGAAGAGAAAGTATGTTAGTGTGTGGTTTGATTATGGTTTTTTAAGCTTATGAAAAGCAAAGCTAGTGTAAGTTTGGAATTTCCAGTCCTGATGTTTTAGTGTCTTAGGCATGGGACTTAACAACTTTATTTACTTGGGAAAGTCAGCACAAGCTGTCCAGAACTGCAGACCTATATTGTCAGGTGCAGAAGCTGCCATTGTCTTGTCTTATGAAGTGCAGAGAAGGACATAAAAAGCTCACTGACCACCTACTCTATCCTTCTGCTCCTTAATGGCTGTTTGCAGCCTCAAATTAACAAGGATGTGCTTACTTAGTCTGTTCAGTGGAGCAGCATAGGATCACCTGCACATCCAATTAGCAGCAATTTTGCAAAGTATCTGCACTGCCAAACCATTACCTACTCCAGAATGACTGTCTCAGACTTTCCTCTGCTTCCCATTCTGCAGCTCGGTGATCCAGGCAAAGCCAGACCATTTACCAGGACCCAGAATGCCAAAAAGTCTGCCAGGTTCTACACGGTGGAACCGAATGCCCTTCAAGCCCTCATTTCCTAGCCAGTTTTCTGACTATGTGACAGATTCTGATATTTTCCATTTTCTACTGAACATATTGCATGATACTCAAATTTAGCAAATGCAATGGACTAATTAGCATCTTATGCATTGGACTGCATTTGCCTCCCTACCCAGGTAACACCTGTTTTTCTTTAGATACCCTTGACTTAGGAGATGTCAATTTTCATTTGTACACTTTTTCAGCTACTTATGTATTCACTTAAATAGTCACAGGGGACATCCTTTGCAGTTATCTCTTTTAATACCTAATAAAAAGCTTCTTCTAGTGCAGCTTTTGAATTGTTTCCTACGGGTCTGTCTGGAAAGCATTCACAGACACTTTCACACTTTCTAGGGCAAGTGTTGTGGAAAGAACTGCTGGCATTTTATTAACATGAGAAATTCTCTCACACTGTTTCATGCAGCTGCCTTACTGACAAATGTGGTAGCGAATTCTGAATCTGGATCTGTTTCATGCAGTCTTAAACAGTTTCAAAGTGCAATCTACAATTGCTAAGTATATTTGATTTACTGAGGGAGCCTTTGCTTCTGGTACTGCTGAGTGATCAAAGCCAGGTTTTTATTGCATTACTGTATGTATTCTCCCTGTTGCTCTGGAATGAAATGGGATGTAGAGTTGATAAGAAGTTATCAACTCAAACTGCCCTCAAAATTTTGATTAAATAAACACAGTATCCAATGGTGTTTTTTTTTTCTTTTTTTAAAAACTCTTATTTATTAAAAAAATCTGTCGTAAAATAGCAAATATGTCACTCATTATTATTAGGAATAATATAAAGTGATTATGGGCTCTTCAGTAAGATGAGTAGCAGTGAGGGAGATTTAGCACCTGAGAGCTATTGCACAGCTCCTAGCATTATCAATAGCACAATAAAAATCCCAGACTTGCAGCTGGTGTAGTATTTATTGGTCACCAGTGTGACCCTTTATTCCTCCCGCTCCAACCTACTCACAATGATACACTTGGTGACATTCAATCAAGGTAAGAACTGAGGTATATTACTGCATATTAACATTAATTTTGAAATTATCACTGACACTGCAAAGTCTAATACTGAGAAGCTGTTACTGATTTAATCTTTTTAATTTTTATGAGAACAGATGAAAAAATCTATTTGTTCAATATTTTTTTTTTTACAAAAACGCATTTTTAAAGCAATTGTTTTGTTTTCTAAATTCCACCTTCATTCAAAAGAGCATACTCCTCTCACAAGAATTAAGAGAGTGTACAGTATAAAAACCACTGAAACTTCAAATACGAGAACTATCATGTAATCCAAATTAACTAGATCATGAATTTACCACAATGATGACATTCCCTGTTTTGTAGTACTAGAGTATTTTATAAGGATAAAGAGAGAAGACTCTCTCATCTCAGCAGCTTCTGGGATAATTACTATGGATCCAAAATCTGTCCCTTCAACCTGGCTTTGTAAAATTACAAATAACAAACATGCATACAAAGTGAAGAGAAGGTGATAGCTGAAGACTCTACTCTTCTGTTCACTTGTATCAAGTCACTGATGGGCGCTCAGGGATGCAGACTGTAAACTTTCAAAGCAGAAGGAGCTCTGTTATTTCCAGTATACATTCAAAGAGTGCTAGATTACAACTAGAGGATGGATTCAACTGCCCAACTAATTCCTTAGAACAAACGGATCGCACAAGCTGGGTAGGGAAGACAGGGGTTGTACTCCCTCCATGGCAAGTGTTATCAAGTCAAAACACTAACTACTGAAGGTGCAAGAGGAGCAGATGAGGATCATTCCCTGTCGGCTGCCCATGCTGAAAACACTGGCAAAGGGTGAAAGGGTTCACAGCTCAGGAAAGGATCGTGCCTCCCAACCAAGAGACGTATAAAACCGCTTAGCTGAACGATCTTGGTTCCTCCTAGAAAAGCGCCCGTGCCAAAAGGTACTGTACAGACCCATGCAAAGTAACACGACCAAGCTTGCCGCAGCTGAGCACAAGGGACCGAGCGGTACCCACAGGAGAGGGTCTTCTGAGCCTCCCCTCCATTCCTCGACCAACCCACTAAACATTAATCTACTGCATTTACTTCCTTTATCCCTGCGAGAGCACCTGTTTCCAGGTGATTTTCAGAGCTTGGCCACCTCCATTCTGCCCCATTCCCAACCTGGAACGCTGAGAGGCGTGGGACTGAGGCACAGAGAGGCTGCCATCTGCGACCACATCTGACCAGAACATCACTCTCCGGCAGGGTTTTGTCGTGAGGTGAAGTCCACGGGTGTCTCCCAGCCAGGAAGGGCCGCGTCTTCCCGCGGCGGGGACGGGCACCAGCGGGGGCTGGCAAGGTGCACCGAGAGGTGACAGTCGCATCCCCGCGCCCGCTCCCCAACCCATCCCCGGCCCCTCCTCACCTTGTAGACATTGATGGGGATGTCGATGATGATGTGGAGCAGGTCGCCCAAGGCCAAGCTGGCGATGAGAATGTTGGGGCCATTCCTCATGCACTTGTTCTTGTAGATGATCCGCAGCAACGTGGAGTTGCCGATGATGCCCAGGACGAAGACCAGGCAGGACACGACCGTGTTGATGTACTTGAAAGTCTCCTTGATCTCCGTCTGCCCCGTGCACATGGGGGGCGAGGCGGAGCGCGGCCGCCCTCCAGCAGCCCCCGGGCCCTTGGGCAGCGCGGCCGGGCG
>VZUA01099129.1:12674-22798 GCA_013401035.1 Horornis vulcanius | reverse complement strand
GATGTTATTTCATCTAAGGAGAACAGAAAAAGAAGTTTATCCAAATCTCTTAAATCCTAACTTAGGCTTGCTCTGAAACCAACAGAAAGGATCCAAGGAGTTGACTGCTGGTTTGCATAATTTTTTCACATTGTCTAGCTCATCGTATTTTTGGAACTGAAACAAAATTGGATTAATTAGCACAGTAAATGATTCTGAACAGATTTGCACACACACTATGATTCACCTGTTGTGACACTTCTAAGGGAGGATTCATCTCACCTAACACAGTCACATCCAGGAGTATGTTTCCAATCCAGCTGAGTGCATCTTCTACTTTTAGCTGAAAAAATATATCACTTTGGGTTTTTTTGCCATTTTGAACTTAAATTCTACTTCATTTTTGCTAGATAGCCAAATCTACCAAATAGATGCCCAAGAGAAGTGGAGGTATCTTATTCATGCCTTGAAAAAGGGAAACATAAGGATAATGAAGTCTATTCATTCTTCTGGGAGGCAGCCAGCTGTACATTCAGCTCTGGACAAGACTCAGCAGATTATGTCCACGATCCAAGTGAGGGGTCAAAATAGGTATCTAAGACACATGGCAGGGGAGATGGGCCATTGCAGTGCAAGGATACTGGGGACACAAAAATGTTAATAGCACTTACAGAAGAGGCTGGAGGTTCTAAAAGGGCTTTAGGGGGACAGAAAGGAAGGAGCTGGTATTTTGGCTTGGAACAGGAAAGGGATATAATGGGAGGAGGTAAACAGAGAGAAATGGAAATAAGGAATGCAGGATATAGGTTTGTAGGTATTTGGTTTCCTTAGTTCTGTTGAACAGTTTAATATGTCTATTTTTCCAGATTCTCCCACAACAGAAGCAGTGGAAGGTCTTTTGCAGACCCTGGCCTGTAGGCTTGCTCTCACATTGATGTAAATATGTCCTCACTGCTGCTCCTCATCAAGATGCTTTCCTACTGCAGTCTCATAAATCTGGTTTGCAGCAATTGCTTCACTACAGACCAATTGTCAAACCTCTGAAAGCTTCATCTTTGTCTGTACTGTCTCTGCACCCATTAGTTCCTCTGACAGAGGCCAGGATATGGCAACTGGAGCATCAAAATGAAATAACCATACATTAACACTGGCAGAATGAATTTAAATATCCCGATTTTCAGAGCATCTGCAGGAAAAGCAGAAAAGGCTTGATCTCAAAACAGCCTTAAAAATACAGTAAAACATCTACTTTAGTTTTTATTTCACATGTACTGTATACAGAAGATTTATCTGACATCCTTAAAGTTCTCTGTTGCCTCCTGTGTGTTCTTGAACCCTTTACTCACATAGTGTGAACTGCAAGGTTAAGGTTGTCAGGGATCCTAATGACTTGTTCTTTCTTTTCAAAGGTATTGAAGAGACTACCCTCATTTTTCCACTGTAACTGCAAGCAGTTCAGTTCTGCTCTTGTATGCTACAACAGAAGCCATAGCTTTGGAATAGTTTTTGTTTTGTTTTGACGGGGTTTCCTTGTTTGCTTGGGTTTTTTTTCCTTGTTTCTCTCCTCTCTTAATGTTTCATTTTATTCTACTGCTTAGGTTTTGACAGAAAACTTTGCCATGTGCAATTCTCATCAAGTAAACCCAAGTACCTGTCATTTATAGATCTCATAACTGAATGATACATTATTAAATCTTTTCAACATCCTAGACAAATATAACCAGAAAAAAACTAAACGCTGTCCCTGATGAAACATTTGGAGGCAACCAAAGTGAGCATGGAAATGAAGACACTGTTGTTCTTTTGCAGTTACTGTAATATAAAGTTTGTAACAAAATCCAATACAAATTGCAGAGTTAGGCCAAAGCAATTCTAGGTTGAAATGATGATGAAATAGCAGAACACTAAACCTCAACAGCAACAAAAGTCCTATTTTAACACACTGAGATTAAGAACTGTAGTGCTTTAGAAATTAGAAACACCTGTAGATTTTTAACAAACTATGTTCTATTTGCTTTGGTGTTTAGTAGTGATTTTATTTTTTAAATACAAATGTGAATCTCGCAGCCCCTAAGAAATTTCCTTTAGTTTTTCATACAATGTTATCAGTTGCAAAACAGCTGGTACATTGTGACCATAGGCCATGACAACCCATTGTGTTCACCCCAAGCCTTTTCTTGTTCCTAAATTATTTTCTGTGGGAAATTTCCCTCTAACACAGTTTACTTCACATCCACAAAGCACAGATGCCCTCCTCCTGATTGCATTTCCCCCTTTCCAGCACAAGCATCATGGGACTGAAGCTCATGGAGAAGCAATAGCATCAGGGAATTCCCTGCTGTCCCCTAGTCACAAAACGAGTTTTAAAGGATTATGCATTTTTTGCCAAAACCCAAGCAAATTAATTTAAATACAAATGTTATGTCAGCACTTACTCATTTGCTTCCTGGGTAAAAGAGATACAAGTGCTCTAATCAAGAAAATATTATAATTCACTTCTTCAGAAGTGCATTTAAAAGTTTTTGTCTTACTTATCTGCATTCTCCACACTATAGTGTGGAGAATTTTGTCCCTTTAGAGATGTACTTTTTATTTATTATTTTATTTTTACTTGTGTTTTTATGTTTGTTTCTGGACAGCACCAACACTGTAGTGAAATTTTGGGGAAAAAAACTCCAAACCTGACTACCAAATAGAGGATTGTAAATGCCACTAGTTTTAGTCTCTAGGAAGAAAATATCTAGGGTAGTTGAAGAGTATTTTAGACGTAAAGAAAAATATGGTACCAAATTTAATTAAAGAACTAGAGTTGCCACGTAGTAATTAACAGTTTTAAATCTATAGCTGTGTGAGAAAACATTGGTCACAAGAATAATGTTATGCAAATTAAAATGGATGCTTGGGTTGCACAAATTTAAATTTCCAGATATCTGTGACAATATAAATTTCACTGAGAAAATAATTATGTGCTGATCTATATTCAGGTGATTTCTTGAAATGTTGTTGACAGCCTTAAGCAGAGGAGGCAATCACAGAGAAAGACAGACAGGAATAATGCCAATGTTTAGGGAAGATATGCCTGTCAAAATATGGAACACCGAATTATAAAAAACTGATTTTATAATAAAGTTCTTGGCTTTTAAAGTGATTACAGTTTAGACATCCTCTCTCCTAATTCAGTCTGCATCACCACAGGACATTTTTAGACAGCAGCTGCACGCCATGTATCAACCCAAGGAAGGCTGAATGAAATAACTTGACTAAAGTCTTGTGCTTGGCATAGCACTCATACAAATGCTTCAAGTACAGAAGTGAGCTGAGGGAAGATCCTATTTCTATTACGGTTCCTTTTTTTCCTAAATCAAGCAAAGAGTTCTTTGCAAGCATACATCATCAGCATATAAAGTTCAGAATGTGGGAGCTGCATGAATTGTATTATATATGCAATGTTATATAAATATGTATACACATAATATATCTCCTCAGTGGTGCCATTCTTCTTTGTCAAGCACATAATATAGTTCTGTAGGAAAAAAACCCAACCATTCAAATCTGCATACTCCATAAGAACAGTATTGTCACCAGTGGGGAGACCAGTGTCACCATTGACCCTTGAGATGGATCTGGCTACTGGATCATACGTTTTTTCTGTGCTGTTTGTGGGCTGGGACAGACTGTTCTGCCTGCATTCTCACAGGGAGTTTGGCTGACTATGAAGGCATGAAGTGCACAGTCGAATAGTCCAGTTTAAACAGTTCTATGAGATCCCAGCTCCATCTGCCATTACCAGTATTTCTGGACTGTAATCCAGTGTCAACAGGGTCTAGAGAGTTTGATTAGAAAGCAGCAGGTGTTTGAGCTGAACAGCCCTAGAGAAAACTGAGGATGGTTAGCTGGCTATTCCAGCTACAGCTTCACGGTACTGCAGTTCAGCTTTCTGGTCACAGTCAAGGGTTCTTCATTCCGTTTAGGCTGGAGTTAATTTTCCATAAATGCTGTGCTTTGGATTTGTGACTGAAAAACCAGTGTTGGTAACACAATGGTGCTTTGACTATTGTTGAGCAGGGCTTACACAGCATTAAGGCCTTATCTGCTTCTCACCCTGCCCGACCAGTGGGCAGGCTGGAGGTACACAAGGAGTTTGGAAGGCACACAGACAGAACAGCTGACCTTGAACGACTGCAGGGACACCTCATAAAATATGGCATCATTCTAAGTTTTAAGGAAAAGGAGTTGTTTTATGGAAAAGAGAAGACAATCCCAAGAAGAAATGTCTGTCTGGACAAGAGCCACCAAGAGTGAAGTCAGCAGAATGGAGCAGTAACTGGGGGAAAGAGAAGGATCCAGAGAAAGGCAACAAAGCTGGTGAAGGGTCTGAAGCACAGGTCCTATGAGGAGTAGCTGAGGGAGCTGGGGTTGTTAAGACAGCAGAATTCTCAGGAATGACCTTATGACTCTCTACAAATCCCTGAAAGGAGGTTGTAGCCAGGTGGGAGTTGGCCACTTCTCCCCAGCAACAGCATGAGACAACATAGTCTTAAGCTGAGCCAGAGGAGGTTTAAGCTGGACATTAGGAAGAATTTCTTCACAGAAAGGAGAACAAGACATTGGAATGGGCTGCCTAGGGAGGTGGTGGAGTCACTGTCCCTGGAGGTGCTTAAGGAAGGGCTGGATGTGGCACTCCGTGCCGTGGTCTCGCCGACGCGGTGTTTGGTCACAGGTTGGACTTGATGATTTCAGAGGTCTGTTCCAGCCTGTCTGATTCTGTGAGAGGTAATTCCAGCAGCGGGCGACCGCAACCAGCAACTCCTTGAGCACCGGCTCAAAATGGACCCCAGACTCGAATGGAGGGAAAAACTGCACCCGCAGACTGAGTAGCATGAGAAGCAACGCATGGCCCCTCCCGTTGCCATGGCGGCCGCCCCGGCGGCGCTGGCCCCGCNGCGCCAGGGATTTGCAGGTGAGAGGGCGAAGGTGCCGCCCCGCTCCCGGGGCGGGGCCGGGCCGGGCGGAGCGCCGCGTCCCCTCGGGGGCGCCCCAGGCCTTCCCTTGGGCCGCCTCCGAGGGGAGCGGGCGGTGCGCGGGTGCCCCGCCGGGGCTGCCCCGAGGTGCCCTCTGAGCCCAGGAGGCTTTTCTTCCTTCAGCTCCCACCCCTCTTGTAAGGCTGGGAAGGGGAGGACGCCTCTTTAAGAGCATTAGGCCCTTTAAGAAACAGCGTGTGCTCAGTTCTCCGGGGAACGAGGAGGACTCTCTTGACGCTTCAGTATTAGGGTTTTAACTGTCCTTGAAGTTATTGCGGTGCCATTGCATTTCCTGATTATTTGGTAGGAATGTCTTGTCCCATATGAAAATGTCAGTCTCTGCGGATGTGGTATAATATTAAGGATACGATCTTGTCCCAGGTGCATATGGGAGAAATAGAGTGTGATCACAAATGTAATTCAGCATTGGTACTTAAATGACTAATTACAAACCCTTTTAGCAGTTTTCCTTTTTTTTGCATGTGCTTTGACACTTTGTCAAGGTTCAAAATCTTCTAGCAAGAAGTTGATTGGAGAACAGGTGAAACTTAGTAACTGAAACTGCCCCTGTTCTATGTAATTATACATAATTAACAGAGAAAGATGGGTATAGTTTTTTCTCTTGGTTACTATTTAGAATTTTCATGGGTTCTTCTTAAGATTAATTTTGCTGCAATCATAGGATGCTTTGAGTTTGAAGGGATATTAAAGATCATCTAGTTCCAGCCCCTATGCCCTGGGCAGGGGCACCTTCCACTAGACCAAGTTGCTCAGAGCCCCATCCAGCCTGGCCATGAACACTCCAGGGATGGGGCATCCACAGCTTCTCTGGAAAACCCTCTGATTAAAGAATTTCTCCCTAATATCTAATCTAAATCTCTCTTCTTGTAGTTTAAAACTATTCTGCCTTGTCCTATCTTTTCTGCCCTTGTAAAAAGTCGCTGTCCCTCTTTTTTCTAAGCCCCCTTTAAGTACAGAAAGGCCGCAGTGAGATCTCTTTGGAGCCTTCTCTTCTCCAGTGTTACTGTTGAGTTATTCTGGAGGATTGCTTTATTATTGTTACAATATGTAACAGTAATAAAGTCTGTGTTAATACTTTTGGTCCATAAGGTCTTAGTCGGCTGAAGCAGACTGGCATTATGGCCAGATACTTACTGATAAACTGTTACACCCCAAGGAAGCACCCTCCTGGGTCTGTACTTGATTTGTGATGCCACAATATGACACCAGATAGGAGGAAGGCACGGAAGCCTGCCCATGCCCTTCTATGCTCCCTCAGCATCCCTCAGTCCTTGGATTAGGGATGGTAAGGGTATGTTGTCTATGACTTACCCATCAGCTTTATGTATCTGAAAGCTATTTTCTTCTATCCTCAGATGGAATAGAGGTCTTCAGCAGGTTTTTCGGGGCTGTCTTTTCTCCATTTAATTTTCTTAATGGATATAATTCCTCGTATTTATTTTTTCCCTGAAGAAAATACCTCATAATATTATAAAAAAACAACAAAAATCATATGGGATTAATACCCTGTGTTTGTATCAGTGTGTTTTCAAGGACAGATGATGTTTCATTTTATTTATCCCCTCTGCATAAAACTATAATGAAATTGTAGCCTAGTACCTTTTCTGGTGTGTATGATAAAATGTTAATGTGAATCACATGGTGTGAGCAGAGTGCTTTGGGGACAAAACTAAGGATGATTTGACAAAGTGTAGTCTTATTCAGGACAAAAGAAAGATTGCTGAAATGGCATTGCAGGTCCCTTGCATAACTTTCTAAGAATGAACTTGCCAGTGATATGGCAGCATTCCGGGAACCTTTGTGAATCAGTTGTTGGGGTCTGTGTAAGTATTTGTGGAGTGATACCTTGCATTCAAGACAGCAAGGCTGGATTTGTTCTTTATCCCAATACAAGCTTATTTGAATTATGTTTTTTGCATTTCTATGGAGAATGTTTGTAAAATTTATTATTTGCTTCTATCAGAGGGTTAGGTTGCTGCTTTATTTCAATTTGTTACCATTACTGAGCTGATGCTTAATATCTCTGTGTGCATTTACTCTCATGACTCTGAATCTAATACAGGTTTTACGTAGTTGGTGAAGCAGTGGAAACCAAAGGATAGCAGAGTATAAGCTCCAAGTCATAATGGCAGTTAAGCATTGTGTAGTTTGGGTTTTTTCATGAAGCACAAAAGCAGTTGAATTTCAGTGAGGTTCCTCATGTTGATGTTTCTAATTTTCTGGAGAGATGCATATTTCACATAAATTCTTTTCTTCTTTCTATTCTATATGTAGTTCTAGAGTTACAGACTTACAAAAAAGAGTTCTGTTTCCTACAGCTGGCCTTGGCAGAGTTATATGAAGATGAAGCTAAAAGACAGTCATTATGTTCTGACAAGCCAACAGCTACCAAGATCAGTAACCCAAAGGCATCACAGAGGTAAGATGTGTTTTGTTTTTCAGAAATGTGTGGATAGGTGTTTTATTAGCTCGCAAAACTTTGTCATTCCTGCTTGATCCCCTCCTTGTATTAAAAGCAATCTATGGCAGTTCATAATGGAAAATTGTGAATCCCTGCAATAATGCATTGTCTGTCTTCTTAAAATACTTTTAAAATTAATTTAGGAGCCTTTTTACCAATTGGTGCTCCAAAACACTTTAAACCCACTTCATGTGTGATGCTATAAGCAAATTGCTGTGTTGCTCTTTTTCTACACAGAGGTAATTTGGAAATGTGCTGTGTCAGAAAATTACTGCAGTTCTTTGCTTCTTCAAAATTCCAGCAGCTTGTGTGAAACTTGGCAAGTGAGCTTCTTTCAGTGTTGTATTTATGGCAGCGCCTGATGAGACAAAGAGTGATTCTAAAAACTATTAGTAGGTTCCTATGGGGTGACAGAAGTAAGACCTTCTTTATGAATTTGTCTTTTGTTGGGCAGGTGGAAGGAAAGACACACATCTATATTTCAGTCCAGCTTTTGCTAAAGCACTGCTGAACTGCAGTGTTTGCAGCTCACATAACATTTGAAGATTCAGCATAATCTTGGATTTTTTTTATAAAACTATCTTGTCACTTTTTAATTATTTTTTTGAAAAATAATTTGAAAAAGAGAAATATTTATAAAACTACCAATAGTGATGCCATAACAAGTCTTGTATGTGGCTTGTTTTCAGATCACTGCTGCCAATATGGATCTCTGTGTTAAAGGAGGTCAGGCAACAGAAAAATTCTTGGTCCCCAGTTATGCTTCAAGTTCACTGCAAATGCAGCTCTCTTCAGGAAGAGAGACTTTAGCAGAGTATGTGACACTTGGAAGTATGGGGGTTTTGAGGTTTTTTTGTTTCCTTCTGTGAAACCATCTAAGCTGACTAACCAGCTGCATAGAACTAAGTTTACAAACAAATAAAGCAAACAGCTCCATTACCAATACATCTCATGATGTTATAACTTCCCATTCCCAACCAAAGGAGAAGCTGCAATACCCTATCTCAAATACTTCAGTGTGATAGTTGGCAAATACTTGTTATTTGTTGGCATTCATACTGGAATCTGTGTGAGAAGGAAGAGATGAATTAGTAGACTTCAGTTTGCTCTCATATGGAAGCAGTGCATTAATTGCATGGAAACAGTGCTGCTCTTCTATGCTAGAAAAAATAGTTCAGTTGGAATAGACCTATAGTGACCACCCAGTCCAATTGTTAATGCAAAATGACTCTGCCATCCATGTGCCCTTTCCTCCTTGTTCACTGAGAAGCATTCAGTGTACTTCATGAGAAGGCTGTGTACTTTGGCTAAAAAAACTCAAACCAAAACAAACCCAAAAAACTAAGCAACCAAACAAAACCCCAAAAACCAGAAAACACAACTTGATATTCTTAGTGTTTGAAAAAGAGGTAGTTTCAGAAGTTCGCTACAAAGCTTATGTGCCAGTCATCTTCAAAAATTTTCTTTTATTCTCTTGGCAGTCTTAAACTGGATTCTCTTAAAAGATTGAGAAAACCAGAGAGAAGCATGAGTGATGACAAAGAAAACCAAAGGTATTTTTAAAACAAAACAAAGTAATTTAACAATTGTGAAAGCAATTGGGGTTTGTGTCACATTCACACTTTGCTCCCTTGTGTTCTTTCAAAATACATGTGAGTTAGCTCTGTCCTGCAGAGAGCTAGGGGACTTACTAGACTGTTAGCTGTGCACTTGTAAAATTACATTTTGCAGAATCTGGCTGGAGTGATACAGGATCTGTACATGCCTTAACCTGTATGGTCATAAAGGTTGTAATTTGCACTCGTACTCAGAAACTTCTTTGTCTTTCTGAATACCCTGAATTGTTCTGTGTATGTATTGCTCAAATATTTGAATACTTCCTTTCTTTCTTGAATACAAATTCTGATAAGAATTCCTGTTTCATATCCTTGCCACTATCATTCTTTTAAATCTAATAATTAAAGATTTTCCATATAAATGGTAGCTGGGGTAATAAATACAGATTTATGTACAAAGGAGATATGTTACTCAGGGATTTACAATTATGTGGCATTATAAAAACAGTATGACTGTACAATACCCTGATACCTAATACTTTCTTCTGGTTATTGTAACATACGATGGAATCAACATGTTGTGAAGGCATTGGTCTGAGAGACAGTTTCACATGGATTAATTGATTTGCCTTACCCCAGGTGGTTAAGTGTAAAAGTTGAGGGAAGTGGAAAGCGGTTATCAGTTATTNCAGATACAGTTTTGAACAGAATTATTTGTAGTTTAACATTTTGTCCCCAAGTAATGGCACTGTGAAGAAAAAAACCAACAAACTAGTTTTCATAACAGTTTCTGCAGGTTTTAAAATGCCTTGAAAGATTAATTATATTTATTAAAAATTTTCCATTTCTGATACTGTTGGGAACGGAAGTATGCTAGATCTTCGAGTTAAAAAATTCAAACTGCGGCACTGTTCAGGTTTTCCAAGAACAGCATTATACTTGTTCTGCTAAGGTGGTGTTAGCTGTGAATTTCTATTCTATCCAGTCCATGCACAGCCCCATGACAGGACACCCCTGAGGAAATCAGTCTTTCTGGGGGTAGGTGGACAGCCACATAAGATGCCCAGCTCCATCAGGACTGTGTTC
>VZUA01099128.1:22550-60369 GCA_013401035.1 Horornis vulcanius | reverse complement strand
TAAGGTCCAGCTGCATCTAAAGAGAGAAGGTTCACAAACAGGATCAAAAATACTGATGAGATTTCTTCCATCTTTCAGCACGAAGGTAGAGAAAGGTTGTTTCTTTACCGGAGTAATCTGTTCCTAGCTATTCCCAACTCAAAAAATTCTGTCTCCCAAAGATTCTGATGATTTTGTATTTATTTTTCATCTCTAATCAGAAGAAAGTTGAAATTTTAAAATACCTCAGTATTTTTGTAATGTGATTTATAGTCAAAAGCATGTATATATCAGTTGTTTTGATTATATAATTTAGGTTAATATAGGTTAATATAACTAGGGGGAACATGTTTCAACATTAGAGAAATGAAGCAACAAAAATTACTGTTGGCATTTTTTCCAGTAAAAATATAATCAAGTTCATGCATTTGGGAAGAACATTTTTTTTAGCAGAAAACAATGAATTGGAAAGATTTCAGCCAGATCTACCTTCCTGATTATTTTCCATCTTATACCATGGCTCACCAGCCTACACTCTTGCTTTATAACAAATCCTGTTCTAAAGATGGGTCCAAGCTCTACTCAGTCCCAGGCTGTTGTGACTTTTCCCACATTTTTTGCACTCCCTGAGGAGAGCAGCTGAAATGTTTCTCTAGCCAGAAATCATTGCAAAGCAGATCTGCTCAAAGGTTTGGGGTTTTTTTCAGGTTTAAGGGAAGCAAAAAGGATGATGTGCTTGGGGTGTCCTATAACAGGCTGATACGGATAGATATGGCCACAGGAGATCCTATCACAACATGGAGGTTCTCCAACATGAAGCAATGGAATGTGAACTGGGAAATCCGCCAGGTAAGCCTGGAACAACTCTGCATCCAGTCTTTGCATTTCACACACTTAAGGATGCTTTCAGAAAATATTTTCAAACCTCACTGAAAAGATTTTGAAT
Source organism: Horornis vulcanius (assembly GCA_013401035.1). Taxonomy (NCBI): domain Eukaryota; kingdom Metazoa; phylum Chordata; class Aves; order Passeriformes; family Scotocercidae; genus Horornis; species Horornis vulcanius. The sequence continues at coordinate 59,444 of VZUA01099128.1, read as the reverse complement.
GTGTTGTGACATGTTATTAAATAAGCTGTCTGCAGCTTTTCCTAGTGGGGTCTGTAGTCAAAGATCAGAAATTAAAAGATCGCCAGTTTTAAAGGTTCCTACCAAGCTTATTCTTTACAAGTTGCCCTTGATTTTTATGGGATGAAATAGAGACTCCAAGGTGAATTTCAACATATTGTGTTTGCTGCTCTGTCAGTAAAAATCTCATTTTAACTCTCTTGCATCATTCTCTACATTGTGGTGGTTCAATCTCTATTACAGACTGAGGATATAGGAACCCAGTTTGTCTTTCAAATCCCAAACTGATTGCAAGGCCTGCAACTCTGTGTCAATGTGTGGTCCCTGCTTCGGGGTTTCAAAGCTTGGAGCCAGCTCTATAAATTGTAGATTTCTGGGGTGGAACTAGGATGACCTGATGTAAATTGAAGCAGCCTGGGAACTGTTCTTTCTTATGGAGTTTTCCACATCCATCTGCCAGACCCAGGAGAGATCACATACGCTCCCTACTGCTCTCCTGCAGTACTCCCTGCACCAGAGCCTGTAATTCTGGGTCAGGTTGCTGGGTTTACATTAAATCCCTCTCAAAAAAACAGAATCCACAGTGATCAACTAAGCTGAGTTTGCTGCATTTTAGAGCTAACAGAGCTGGAAACCAAAATTGGGACCCCAAGGGCAGATTTAAGGTCAGCAGATAACAATGGACAGATTAAACATTATTTGTTAGACAGAGTCAGAAGTGCCATTCCTGCTCTTCCCAGTCTTCACTTTATGTGCCATTGGAAGAAAGCTAAAAGATTTTGTTGCCTGCTTGAACAAGCAAAAAGATTTCACCACAAGAGGGCCCTGATGTAGCAGCAAATCCCAAACCAAGCAGCCAAACACCCTGAGCATCCAGCAGACCCAGAACTCTTGGTTAGCAGGGGCAGGTAGTGCTTTATCACAGTATCTGTGATCCAACTGGGCTCTCACTCTTCTCTTTTTTCCCAGCTTATCTGTCTGACTTTGCCACATCTGTTTTCCTTAGGTTGCCATCGAGTTTGACCAGAATGTGTCCATTGCTTTCACGTGCCTGAGTGCAGACTGCAAAATCATCCATGAATATATTGGGGGTTACATCTTCTTGTCAACACGTTCCAAGGACCACAATGAAACACTGGATGAAGAACTCTTCCACAAATTAACTGGAGGTCAGGAATGAGATGAAGTAAACTCTCTTCCCACTGCCTGCTTCTGCTAAGACTACCAGAGATGAAACAAAAATATCTCTGATCGTTAACTGCTGGCTAGTAATTGTTGTGCGTGTCAGTCTTCTACTATGACTGGAACTGTTGACAGTTTTTTATTAAATACTGAAGCTAAGGTCACTGAATTCAGTATGGCAACTCCATATCAATACTTGAGAAAACTTCATCATCTTTATTTTCCTTTTGTACACCTCAGTGTTTTTAAATAAACAGTGTATAACTACTGGACTTTTTTTTTTTTAATCTAGTATTTTTAATTGCAATCTGTTTAAGCATCCAGGACATGTAACTTGAGGATATGGTACAGTGAATTTTCTTCTCTGTTACAGCCAGGCAACTTCCATTGTTAAACGGGCTGTTATTAAAGAGCGCAGCATTTATCAGAACTAAAGCTGAATAAATACATATTTTAAAGCTCCGTGGCTTGTCTAACACTTGCCCCGAGGACACAAAACATTCCTAAGTGCTGCAGACTAAGCTATCGAAACTCCTGTAGTGATTACTCAGTTGCTCAAAAATGTAGAACCCATACCCACCTTCATGCACTGAAGTGGAACCCTGAAAGCCGAAGAAGCTGCTGAGCATTCATCTTGGCAAGATTGTATCCAAAAAGTTCATCTTTTGAGGAACATTGTTACTTACCTGGTTGAGAAATGTGCTTTAGGAACTATCTAAAACTATTAAAGAGGCCTCTGAGTGTGAGCGTTTCTATTTTATGTCTCTGTTACTCTGTTTCACTGTGACATCTCACTGAATTAAGCTGTTCATGTGAGGATCTGAAAAGCCTGTAGAAATGATTTTACATGTGTGCTGCAAAATGCAAAGGGTGATGCTCAGAGGGCTAGAGGCCCTCTGCTCTAGAGACAGGCTGAGAGAGAGGGGGATGTTCAGCCTGGAGAAGAGGAGGTTCTGGGGAGACCTTAGAGCCCCTGGAAGGGCTACAAGAGTGCCTGAGAGGGACTTTTGCCAAGGGCATGCAGTAGTAAGACAAGGGAGAACAGCTTTCCACTGACAGAGGGCAGGGCTGGATCGGATATTGGGAAGAAATTCTTCCCTGTGAGGGTGGTAAGGGCTTGGCACAGGTTGTCCAGAGGAGCTGTGAATGTCTCTGAGGAACCAGATCTGAAGCCAGCAGCTCTTCCTGCTGGAAGGAGCCACACATCCACCGAAGTGAATGAAATTTGGTACTACCCTATAAAGCAAGGACAGAATGAAGTTGGGAGAATCCATTAAACTACTGGACAAACCAAAACTGGTTTCATATATCTAAAGAAGTACAAGGGACAGGCATTGTCATATCACAAAGGGATGCTGCAGCAATCACTGCATAAATTCATAAACATCACTGGAAACTCTGAGCCCTGGTTTTCATGCCATGTGCTCTGCTTTTCCCCAGCCCCTGTCAATGGGCTTCTGTGGAATCACTTCCAGTTTGTGCAGTTTAAGCTACAGCTTCGCATTTTGCTTTGCATTTTCCCAGCCCTCTGTTCTTCCCTCTCCTCAGCACTTCTAGCACAGGCTGAATGACCATCCAGTTTTCCTTCAGTAGAGAACTTACTCACTAGTCACCTGCTTGACACAAGCCAAGGTTTGGGTTTTTTTCTCGTGTTGTGAGATCCACTCTAGTCCAAACAATGGCCATATTTAAAGCCTGCCTAAGGGTGCCATGGGAGACCTAAATGCTCATATTTGTGCCAGCACCTCTTCCACAGACACCTGCCTTCCATATCAGTCTCTGTTTAGGCTTTGCAGGGGATCCTGACCATGCCTGCATGGAACCCCTCATTTGGCAATGAGCAATTCCAGACTCTGTGGATTGCTCCCTGGGAAGCATAGCCCATGCTTGCCACTCTTGGAGCAGAGCTTGTCCCAGAGTGCTGCATGGAGGCCCTGTAGTTGCCACTTGCCTACGTGACCTGAGCACAGGAATGCAGACAGGAATTCTGAGCATAGCTCTCATTAGCAGAGTGTGTGGCTCATTTCGTTGCTAAACAAGCATGTTCACTTGCAGTTCAAGCTGTATCTACTGGGATTTCAGAGAAATTAGCAAGTATTTCCATTTTCTTTCCTGCCCCTCCTTCAATCTTACCCCATGTGTCATTGCCTTTCGACTAAATCCTTCTCTGCTGCTTTGCAAGTAGTTCTGCCAACTCATCCCTCCTGGCTGTAAGCCCTATCCTTTGCCATTTTAGGTTTAAGAGAGTGATCTCCTGCTGATGCACTCTCTCCGTATTTCCTTAGGTCATTCAGCTGTCTCTTCTCCTTGCCCCACTCACTTTGCAAGGCTTTTTCACAATAGGTAAGGAACAGGTAGGAAATTTTTGTCCAGTTACTTTGAGTGCTGCACATGACTGTAGCTCCTCTTCCTACAAGCAGAAGAGGTGTCAGTGGGAAGGCTCCTTCCTGGAGAGGTTGGAGTGGGAAGGAATGGCCCAGGGCATTCCTGCACTTCCATAATTCCAGGCTGGATATGGTGGGCAGCACGTGAGAGGAGGCCTGTCCCAGCCTGCTCTGCCTGACACCTGCAGCAGCCGCAGCTTGAAGTCATCTTTTCATCCCATCCCATCCCATCCAGCAAGTCCCAGCCAGGCTCCGGACAGTCCCTTAATGCACGTGGGGTTCCACACCCTCCCTTATTTGTGCAATAACCTAATGACACTTGGTTCTCGTGAGCTCCTCACACCTATTCATACACAGGGTTAAAGACCACTGGCTCAGTGGGCTGTAGAAACCACGTTATTAATTGCACAGTGCCAGATGTGGGAGAAGTTTCTCAGAATGAGTGAATGCAGGACAGGGGTGTCTGCCCTGAAGTTTTGCAATACAGAGATGAAATCCTGGACAGGAATGTTATTAGATGAAAACAAATCTTTAGGAAACTTATACCTCAGCTCAGCTGCAATCCTATTCTCTACACGGTGCTTAATTAAACCCAAACCAAGTCAGGGTAAAGCACTGCCGATGTCAGATGCACTGCTGTTCTAACATCAAATTCCATAGAGTATTTCACCTCTGCCTTCAGCCTTCGTTAGGAGACACACCCCCCATAGTTTTCTGAAAACTCAGGCTAAATAATCCTGTTCTTCTATTCTCTCCCCTTTCTCTCTGGGAAAAAGTCTTGCTTGTGCCTGCTCTGTGGACAGACCTGTGAAACAGTTCTTTTGTTGGCTTTAAAAGCCATTCTCCAGATTTTTTTCAGGATATTTTCATTCTTAACCATCACTTGGATCACGGCCAGTAGGAAGCATTCACCTCTTAAACTTTACAGCCTGGTACCATCCTCACCTTCTCCTGCCTGCCCCAGCTCTGCTTATCTTGGTGTCACTGAGGAATGCAGGGCTCAGCCCGAGAATTCCTGCGGGCAGAGGAGCTTTGTGCAGCCCTGAATCACCCCCGAGGAGGGGGCGTCTGCTTCAGCTCTCTTTGCATCACCCGTGTGAAAAGGCTGACAGGAACGCCTGCCTTTGCTGCTCCCTCAGGTTGTCAGTGAAACTCTAAGAAAAGCGGAAAAAAGAATAAAAGGCGACATGAGAACAAGCCAAATTAACTCACAAAGGGGAAATCTCTCCCTGCTGTTAGCAGATATTTCAGAGAAACTTGTGAATGAGGGCTACTGCCTGCCCAGATAAACCTGGGCAGCTACCTGAGATGTAACACTACAGCAGAAATATTACAGATGATGAGAGTTTGCAGCTAAGGAAAGAGCTGTTAAGATACAATACCTGCCACAAAAACTGGCCATCCAAAAAAGCAAAAACAAAGATGGAAAATAAAAACAACAAAGGCTCATTTTCCAAGGGTGCTCTGCCTCTTGCAACAGCTTCTCTGTTATCACTCAGAAATCAAGGGCCTCTGGGCAAACAAAACCTCCACTTCTCTTCTACCTCCAAGAAAACGAGCACCACTTTCCCAGCCTGACAGTCTGCTCGACTCAGTCTCCAAAATAAAGTCAGTAAGGATGAACTCATTAAAATTAAGACAGCTTTTTGCTCACCGAGTTTCCTGGAGTTTTTTGTAAGAGATTAAAATGAACAAGATGACCAATAACCCTAAAGTAAGCAATGAAAATTCACTGTCTGTAAATACTGTAGTAAATACTACAGCACTTACTGTACTTAATGCTACTATAGTAATTACTGTCTGTAAATACTGAGTTAAGGGCAGCAAACACAAGTATTTAATAGTCCAGGGCAAAGCCCGGCCACCTCCCTGCTCCTCGGCTTCCCAAAGAGGAACGCAGCAGCCAGCAGCTCTGAGAAGCCAGAGGGAAGGCAGGGTTTCCATCGGCCTGTTTGGAGCTGGACTTTCCTCCTCTTATAGCAAATTCTTCAGATTTTTGTAACCTGCTCCACTTTGCCCTTTGAACCGCAGCGAGTGCAGAGCTCTGAAGGTACCTGCGGGTGTGCACGTGCCGGCCCGGCTGCCCCGCTCCGCCTGCCCCGCCAGGGTCAATGGTGGGATTAGCCCCTCATTTAGGAAACCATTTGTTTTGCCCTAGAGCCATTCCACAGGGGAACAACGTGTGCACTTCGCCCAGCCTCCAAGGCAACCGAAATGGCTCCAGAGAGCCCTACTGGAAGCCCCTATCTCTGTCCTGTGGATGTTCTGGTGTTTTTCAAGGCTCTCTCTCCACGTACATAATGATCCACGCGGTCAACAGATAAGGTCTGTGTAATGTGTACTTGCAAACTCAAGGTTTTTGGGCAAGCAAGACCTTTATCTGCACTTAGCACCGAAGTTTACAGGTCGTTGCTGCCTTCATGTCAGGGATCTGTTTTGTTGCCCCGATAAAGGAAAAGCACTGACTACTGTTTCCTTGGAAATTTTAACGTTTAGTTGTCCTACAGTAGCAACAGAACAACCATCCTTTTGCTTTTACTTTGGAACAATCACCATCAACTCACCCCTTTTTGGGATCATTTCCCTGACTTAATTCTCTGCTCTCGCCCTAATTATTGTTTGAATTGTGGGAATGCTGAAAAACCCAGCCCAGGGCAGGTCCCTCAGTGGGAGATGGTTTATGTTGTCAGTTTTACTTATCCAGCAAAGGATGAGAGAAGTAGCACGAAGGGAATTCTTCCAAACCATGTGGTACACAGATGCAGAACGAAGAACACAATCCTGGCACAGCGGGACCAGGAGAGGCCTTCCAAAGGCCATCACACGGGGTGTGAGATGCCCCACGCCCTCTCCATCGGCAGAGAGAATTCCTCTCTGAGGGAGGAGCAGGTGAATTTCATTTTTGACATATCCTAAGGGCCTCCTTAGAAAAGTAATTTGTCCTGCGTGAACTTTTGCAGGATTTAGTCCACAAGAGCAAGAGTCATAAAGAGAAATTTAAACACTTGAAGACCCTCATTGGCGCCTAAAGAGAGACTAAAGCTCATGTCAGCATGCAGAGCCTCAGCTTTACATCATCCTGACCTGCCAACAAAGGAGCACAACAATTCCTCTCCTTCGCCCCCCCGCCCCTCAGTGGAAGACGTGAGAATTGGGACTATTGACACTGATCTTTTCCTTTTACCCCCCGTTTTGCTTAGACAAAGACAGACAGGAGCAGCCCTGCCTGAGTGTTGGGAAATAAGAGCCCTCCCACCCACCTCCTGCTAGGGCCAAGGGAGCGGGGAAAGCTGCCCGGAGCCGCCCCCTCTCAAAGCTGGATGCGGGGGAGCGAGCCTGGAACAAACCTCGCCTGCGTTTGTGGGCAGAGCCGGGAGCAGGGAAAGCTGGGAACAGAAAAGAGGCATTTCACGCTGTCGGCTGAGTCACCCCAAGCGTATAAAATCAAGGCCAGGCAGCCGGAGCCACTCCGAGCGGAGGCACGAGGCACCGGGACTTTTGAACAGGTACGTGCAAGCGGATGCGGTTTAGAGGCAAGGATTAAGAGTAAACCTAAGACTGGAATACAGCAGCCCAATTCCTCCCATCCTCTCCCTGCCAATGTGCTGCAAGCAGGGGATCCAGCGGCTCCGGTGACCGGGAAGCCCTGAGGCTGCTTGGCTCTTGCACGGCTCCATCTGACGAAAGAACACAGGCAAACATAACACATTATTTTGGTGGTCCCCTGTGTACTATTTTGCTGGTCCCTACTTCAAACCTGGGATGGCAGCAAAGGCTAACGGTCTGAGCAAGACCTGGCATCATTCAGGGAACAGCAAGGAGCAATTAAACTTTGGAATAAGTTCGAGATCTTTCATAATACGTAGGGCTTCGGCTACCACCACTGTAACATTTCTGGACGAGGAATGATCATTTTGATGCCGGGAAGCACAAAACACAGCTCAATAAGAAAAAAGCACGGGTTCGGGGCTGGGGTCAATTCCTTCTTCTGACACTGATTACCTGTGGGGACCTCGCTCGTCATTAAGGACTTTTTTGTTTTTCAAAGACCAAAGCAGGGGTGGGGGGAGGAGGGAGCACAGAGGGAGCTGTAACACTAAATAACATGTTTCCTGGCGCTCAGGCCTTTGGGGCCCTGATCCAGGAGCATACTCAGCTTCTGACCACTTCACTGAAATGTGGTCCGGGAGCTTCATTTCCAGTGCATCCTTTCCCAGCAGCTGGGCTGTGCAGCTGTCTGTGGCTCTCATCTACAGCAGGCCCCAGCCCTGCCGCTGCCTGGCAGGGCACTGCCAGCTGCTCGGTATCCCCAAACCCTCTGTGACTGTCCTCAGAACGGGGCAGAACTGCCCTGGCAGAGCCCACACAAGTACCTGGTTTTGCTGTTCAGCTTCTGATAAGGAAAGTCCTTTCTAACACAGGAAAAGCACTTTTACGTGCCCACTTCAACATAACTCAGCTCAGTTTGGGGTCCTGTGGTTTAAAGCAACTTTTCTCTGTCCTCGGATCCGTTCATTTGCTTTGCACAATCTCACAGAAAAACAGTCCCTTGCCGCAGGCACCCTTGACCCTGTTTGGCATCAGCGTGCTGGAAAACTCTTCCCAATCAGCTGGCCAAACTGCAGGCACTGAGGGTCCTGGTGTGGGATTGCAATTTGGTTCATGCCTCCTGCATGAACGACTGTAGGCACACTTAGGCTAAGACTGCATGATATTTCTGTCCCCAAGGATTCATATTTACCTAGGCATAATTACAGAAGAGCTATTAATTATCACTTATCACTGTCTGGATATAATAGGAAAGGGCTTATAAACTTTTTCTTTTAAATAATTTGTAGATGCCTGGAGGTATTTTAATTTAGCTCTAAATATTGCTGCTTTGTTTTCCTCTCCCTGAAACAAAAAGGCAACAGATCTTGCAAACTGCAAGCGCCTCGGAGAAGGATGTTGTCACCCTTGCTCATCCTCCCTCTGCTGCTGGAGACCACTGCACATGGCCTGCTGAGCAGAGCAGCATCCAGGGACGTCACTACCTTTTTCCAGCTGGCTCAGGAAGATACTTGGGAGAATGTTAATCTTACCAGCATGTCCTGTGAGGATCGGAAGAACAGGACCTGGATCACCCTGCAGCTGACCAACAGCACCCTGACAGCTTTTCCCGTCTGCCTTCCAGAGTCCCTGGAGACCTTGGATCTCAGCAATAACCTCTTGGAAGAGGTGAATGGCACAGAGATAGCAAACCTCCCACTGCTGCGTGTCCTCTCGCTGAGGCACAACCACCTCTGGTCAGTGACGTGGGGATCTGAAGCCCTCAGCAGTCTCCTCAAGCTGGACTTGAGTTTTAATAAGCTGTCATCTGTGCCATCCTGCTATGGCTCTGTCCTGCCTAACCTGAGGTGTTTGTCCTTGGCTGGAAATCCACTGATTGAAATCCAGCCACTGGCTTTTTCCTGCTACCCTCAGCTGCAGGTCTTGAACCTCTCTTCTACACTGCTCGGGCAGAATGACAGCAGAGGAATTAGAGACTCTGCTTTTGCCATCAGCACGGATCCCAGTGAAGTCACAAACAGGCCTGGAAACTCCATCACTGTGCTTGATCTGAGTGGGACCTTTTTTGAGAAAAGTAAGTTTCTGGGTTTCCCACTGTAAACATGGGGCTTAGGTCCAGCCAGGGGAGCAGAAGCCTTGCTGGAACAATGGTTCCCATCCTGCCTGAGCCTGGAGTGCAGGGGGAATACCTTACACTGAAAGCTGCAAACAGCTGGTCAAGCGTGCAAGGCTCTCTCATGCAAAAGAGCCTCCCAAAGGAAGGGCAGAGACCAAACACCATGAGACAGGACAATTTGTCTCGGTGTAGTCACCCACCTCCATCCTAATCCCACTGTCTGCTACTGATAGTCATCCCTCTGTCAGCCCCGGGATTAGTTTTGGGAAGCACAGGAGGAAATCAGTTTCTCTTTCCAGACAGGCTGTTTAAATCTTTCTTTGTCCCCACAGCTACACTCAGCTTTTAGCGCTGCATTGAAGCAGCACAGGAAGGCTTTTTGTGCCATCCACAGCCAGACAAATTGTCCCGCTGAGGGAGGAGACAATCCCTGCCCCGATCAATCCACGGGAAGCTTTTTCCCTTTTGCTGGCCTCCCCTGCCAGCCTCAGTTTACACCTGAGGTGCTGAGACACACAGATGTGAGATGCCTTGCCCAGCTGCTTTCAGCCTGGGGCAGGGCCAGGGCCTTAGGGACTCCTCAAGCCAGAGATTTCACTTCAACTCATATTAAACAGCTGCATCACCAAATTTCCTCCATGAATTTGCCTAATCCCCCACGTGGTAGCAAGTTACCCTACTGAGTCATGGGTCCAAAAGGCCCTTTGTACAAGACCTATTCTGTTTCATGCCTCTTGGCTCTTTCCTGTGCTGGGAGAAATAAGTGACTTGCCTTTCTTGCACCAGGCAGGACCTAGTAGACCAATTCCCTGAGCAGAGAAATTCTTGTTCATTTAATCTCACCCAACAAGAAATCTATTCCATATCTCTTATCAGCTTTGTTGTCCTTTTCTCCCCTTTTCCTCTGCCATATGACAGCCTGACCTGAAGGGACTATCAGAAAAATGCAGCTGCATGAGTGTTTATATTTATACACTGGTGTGTTGACTTTTGTTCTATTCCTTTCCCAAAGAGAATAGCTGCATAAGGTGGCAGATACTTTATGAATTCAAACCCTTTTTCTAGGCAGAAATCCTTAGGAATACTCTGCTTAGGAATAGGTGTAAATATTTTTCTGTTTCAGTTCAACCAGAGTGGGCCAGAGACTTGGCCAACCTCAGATTACTTCGCCTGACAAACATGCCACGGTTAAGGAGCCTCGACAGCGACTTCTTCAAATCTCTACCTGGTCTCCAAGAGCTACACTGCCAGGACTCCCCCTCCCTGGGGTTCGTGCAGACAGAGATGTTTGACAGTGCTCCTCATCTGAGTCATCTCTCATTTGAGAAGTGAGTTGGGTTTTTTTGTCCTTCCTCACATAAAGCACTCACATAATGCTGCTTTTGCCTCACAGCACTGTAGTGCCTGGGAGCTCACTGGATTTGTTATCAGATTTAGGAAGGAGGTGTGGACTTGCTGTCTTTGCCATGTAAAACTTGTGATCTGGCTTGATAGAGCTGATACAGCCCAAAGAGGCAGCATGGGACTCATAGCACAATTAATTGTTTGCTTGAGGTTACATCCACTGTGTTCCCACTCCACTGCCTTATCTCCCTGTCCAAGGGATGAATTCACCCAGCACTGTTTAGATCAGCACAGGTCCACTGAATCCCACTTGTGATACAGACCAGGTTTCCAACACCTACAATGGCAATATCCCATCAGAGGAGAAGCAGGTCACTGAGGGTTCCCTGCCCTGCAAGGATGAGTGCTAAACTTCCCTGAAACCTGCATCTCAGAAGCAGACAAAAGTCCTGTCCCTCTCACTTCTAGTATGAGAGTTTAATATAGTTCCTTGTTCAGCATTAGTAAAAGCAATGTTTTAGTCCTCATTCTAGGGGGAGCACCTCTTGGTTATGTCACATACCTGAAATACTAAGAGGAACAGAAGTCTGAAAGTGATTTATCAAAATAAGAGCAGGTGAAGTGCATGCAGAGCAGTCAGCATCAAGGAAAAAAATCTGGAGAGCACTTGGAAACATTTTTATTATTGAGACCCAGATATAAGCATATCAGAAAACAAACACTAGAGCACCGGCTGCGCCTAGAAACCAGTTTCAGGAAAATAAACCCATACAAAGCAAAACCCCTATGGATTACATCCCCTTGATTGCCCTAGTGAATTTACACAGCAGTTTCCAACACTTGCAGGAATACCAGTTCAAAGTGCTAAAAATCATGCCCAAACTTAAAAGAACTGCAGTTAAAGTCCTAGAAAAAAGAGAGCAGCTTCTGAGCATGCAGAGTGCAGGATGGTGGGTCTAATAACAGGTTACTGCCAAGGGAACTGGGAATATTGCTTGGTGCCTTACACACACTAAGGATAAGGGATATTAAGCACACTCTAGTTTTGGAAGGTAGCTCAGAGGTTTTTAATTATTGCGTTTGACTTCTTGTAGCTGTAACCTGAGTTCCTTTAATCCTTGGAACACCAATTCATCGGATGGCATCACCATCAACTTGTACGGGAATCCTCTGCTGTGCAACTGCCAGCTCTCCTGGCTGCTGTCCAAGACCAAGAAAATTGTTCTGCAGAAGTAAGTGAGCTCAAGGAGATCGAGTAATGCTCTTCAGAAACAACTTCAATGTGCAAGTTGTTTGGGGATCAGAAATTCATCACCATTCACTAAGTTATTCAAATTCTTTGTGTGTTCTTCCCTTCTACAAGAGGTAGAAGTGCAAAATAATGTCTTTTTCAGGGACAAAGCATTAAGTGTTATGAGCTGTGGGGTCTACTTTAAGGCGAGAACATTTTCTTTCTGTTTCGGACCATATTTCACTATTAGCTGGAGCTAGAAAATGAGCTGTCTTGATGTGCCAGGCTGGGAGCAGAAACTGGAAAACTTTAGAAGATTTTTAACTAATTATTTTCTCCTAACTGCTATTCGCAAAGCTTACATCACCACCAGCAGTTCACAAAACCTCTTGCAAATAGCACCATTTCTCACCTATTGTTTTCGTGCTCCCCTACAGTTTTACAGATTAATTACAATAAGCTGCAGTTAAAAGAAATATTTGCATATAAATGGTCTCTCTTCGTTTTGAAAGGTCACCAAGGAGGTTTGTCATCAAATCTCTGAGAGAGCTGGGAAGCAGACTGTTGAAATTAGATAGATTTTCATCGGGATTGGTTTAGCAGTTGCATTCTTTACCAAAACTTCAGTGTCTGAGTAAATAAAGAATTCAGTCTTACTCCTGTGTCAGCCCACCTCCAGCTGCCTAAACCAGATAGATTAGGGAATTCATTCGGGGAATTCCGTTACATGTGTTCCCCTTTAAGACAAGCTGCCTTGAATCTCGATGCCCTTTACTAAAGTTCACAGCCATTGTTGTACCAAAGGACACTTCCCCTCAGGCAGAAGATATCCCTGCACCTTACAAAACCAAAAAGCCAGTTCCAGCTAAATTCCACAATCAGTGCTGTGGAAAAGCTGCCTGGACTATTGTTAAGACAATCGAGCTTTGGTCTGGGTTTCACATTCTCCATAACATAAAGACTGCTTTGATAGCAGGTCACCAATTCCAATCCAAGCAGCCTACAGAAACTTGTGATGGTTCTTCTGGATCTTGACTATTCTTTTTTCCCTCTGCAGGGCTCGGGAGACTTTTTGCACATCCCAGGAAGATTCAGGCAGACCCCCAACATCTCTTTCGCTGCTGGAGCTCTATGAAAAATGCCAGCCAGACAGTAACATCACACTGCCTGATACAAACACAGCCCTTCCTGATCATGATGCTTTCAACTTTACCAGTGATGATGCCCCTGCTGTAGTAACAACAGACTCCGCTCTGCTGCCCAAAGATTTGACTCACACCAGCTCCCTAATGCAGAGGGATGCAAGGAGCACGGCAACATCCAACCCAACACTAACCAAAGACACCTATACCAGCTCCCTAATGCAGAGGGATGCGAGGAGTACAGCAGCATCCAAGACAATCGAGCTGATTCTAACAAGGGCTAACAGTTCCTCCCATGAAGAGGCAGTTTCTGAATCCACAAGCAACCCCCCTTCCTCAGCATCTGTAACCTCCTTCCCAGTTTTTCTCCAAGAGCTCTTTGCTCAGTCCTCAGATCACAGCTCCACAAGTCCAACTGGAACAGAACAGCTACAGAGAGGGCTCAGAACAACCGACACAACATTCCTCCAGGAAGAGCCATTTAACCAGACCACCAGTGATTACTCTGCTGGAGGAACAGGAGCCCCTCACACCACCAACCATCACATTCACTCCTTTGCCACTCGTGCCAGGGAAGGTGCCCCCCAAACGAGCCCCCCACAGCCGAACTCCACAAGGAGCAGAGCCCACCCAGAGCCTGCACCCACCACGCCATCACCACATTACACTGATGACTACGACTATGAAGAGCAACCAAAGGAAACCCCGGTGCAAACAGCCCACATTGCCTGTGACTACAATCCTTGCAGGCACCTGCAGAAGCCGTGCAGGGAACTCCAGAACATATCTCAGTGTTCATGTCCTGGCACGTCGAGGGAAGATGAGATTCCAGACCCACCCAGGCTCAGAGAGGTGATTGAAATCACTGACAGCTCTGCACAGATACGCTGGTGTGCCCCATATTCAGTTGTTCACAGCTATGAGCTGATGCTTCGTGCCCAAGACAACGAGGACAGGCAGTTTGTCATGGACAACATCTACCCCACGGCCAGGCAGTACACTCTGTATAACCTGCTACCATTCACCACTTACCATATCTGTGTGACTGCCTCCAACACAGCAGGGTCAAGCCAGACAACAGGCCAGGAAATTCCAGGTAACTCGTGCACCAGCTTTAAAACAAAACCCAGCTACAAGTATGTTTTTGCTGGTCTGTCTGCAGCAAGTGGACTCTTTCTCATTACCACAATTATTTTGTCTGTATGCCTGTGTAAGGCATATAAAAAACCTCAGAGTGAACAGTATGGTACACACTTAGTCTCCTACAAGAACCCAGCATTTGATTATCCCTTAAAACTACAAACCACTAATTAGCTCTGGGTGATTGTTCTACACATTCAAAATTTACTATCTCCATCACCTTGATGTGTTTTTGTGAGACTCTGAGAACGTCCTTCAGCAAAACTATGAACCATGAGATTCCATAATGTAATTTAGACATTTCTAAATGAGAGAAATCCACCAAAAAAAGAGAAAAACTAGTAATGAAGGTAATCAACCAGAAAAAAGTCTTTGGACTCCTGTTCCTGTGCTAAGCAGCATCAAGTCTGGACACTAACCTTGAAATGTTGTTTTTGTAATCCCCTACAAATAGAGTAGCATAAATTTCACACAGTGGGAGGCTGCCTGGCCAGCTGCCTGCCAGCTGTATCTTTCATAAGCAGTCAGATGAGAGCTGTATTTCAAGGTGCATTAAGCTAAGACACACTCTGCTTTCATTCACAGAGCTAAGCTGTGGGTTCAAATTTTAAAAAGGTACTATCCATAAAAAGAGTATAGCTGAAAAGAGTGAGTGGGCTCAGTGATAAGGTGTTGCACAGATCTAATTCCTCTAAGTAAATGCAGTGGATGCAGATGACCAACCTAACTTCAGTTCAGGAAAAATAAACATGAAATTTGATTGTAGTCACAGATTGTGCAGGATCATTAGGGCAGGGGTAATTGTGTTGTTCTGACTTTTTATGAGGTTATCCACAAGTGAACCTCCCAAGTGCTTTCCCAAAACAAGCTCACAGGCATTGGGAGGTTTGCAGTACAGCAGTGACCCGCAGAAGAGGGGAGGGGAGCACGTTAACATTTGTTTCCCAGTGGATTTTAAGCAGAGAGGATGTTCCGTCCCAATCATCCGTCCCATCTATCAGATTTAGCAGCTGACGATTTACCTCACACAGAGGCAAAAAGCCAAGTAATGAAGCAATTTAATGGGTGTGCTGCTGAGACTTGGAAAACCCAAATCCCCTGCACTAGCAGCAGGCAATTCTGCAGACACCTTTCAAATGAACTCTTGGGTGCCAATTTCTGTACAATAATAGTAAGATGCTGACAATCCCAACTTTGAGCTTGCCATTAGAATCCAAAGAGGTGTCCCTACCTGATATTTCCCCATAGGTTTCAGTTCCAGGAGCTGCTTGTTCCTGCTGCTGTACTGTGCAAAGAGTCTCTGTTCCATTCTTTTGGGGTTTTTAATGTTTCCAGTATTACAGAAATAAAAGCCATAGAGCTATGTTCTGATTTTTTGTTAAAGAGACGGATCCTGGTGTTGTCTTTACCATCTACAATGGTAACCCTGAGAAATTAACTCCTTTTGTTGTTTTGGAATGAACTTTCAACATGTAGTAAAGAAATGTTTTTATTGTGGTAGATTTGTGTTCTCTGATGTCCCAAGAGCTTTCATTCTGTATGTGGCAGAAGGAGGCTTGTGCCTTCTCACC
Organism: Horornis vulcanius; assembly: GCA_013401035.1. Lineage (NCBI taxonomy): Eukaryota > Metazoa > Chordata > Aves > Passeriformes > Scotocercidae > Horornis > Horornis vulcanius. The sequence continues at coordinate 43,767 of VZUA01099128.1, read as the reverse complement.
TTGTGCCTTCTCTATGGGCTTGCAGTCCTTTCCTGGGAATGTGTCCTCTCCCCAGCACTGCACTGGGAATGACGCTATCACTGGACAGATACAGATTCCTGCCACGTCTGTCCCAAGTTTGGTTGAGCCCCATGACTCCAACTCATAATAGGAGTGAAATGCAAATGAAGAAAACAGGATGGTGTAATTCACCTTTCATTTTGAAAATCTCTTATTTTCACAGTCTGGTATTTCAGTCTTTTTGCTGTTTGGACTTAGGTTTTTATACTTATTTCTGACCTTGCTTTTCCTGCATTTTCTTGAGGATTTAGTGAATGGGTACATATGGTTGTCATTTGAAGTGAGCAAATGAGCCAAAGACTCATTATCCCAAACTGGGGCAGAGATGATATATTCCCTTGTGTTTGTACAGCATAGCTCTAGGAGATCTTGACTGAGGTATTTGGTTTTACCAGAAACAAAAATATGAGATTTGTGAATAACAATTTATATTGTCTCAAAGATTAGTTCCAGAGAAAGGCAGAAAAAAATGATACTGCAACTGAAAATAAAGACTGCTCCAACTTAAACGTGAGTTAGTCCAAAGAGGAGGGCATCACTTAAAATGGGATATTGGGAGGACAAATCTCAACAAATCTCAGTACCCTTTACCACACTGCAGCTCATAATCACTGAACTAGGAAGTTAATCACAATTTCTCCAACCAGTTCCCACTCCAGCCTCTCCTGAATTTCACAGCCAAGGGAAGATATTAGAGCCTCCTATTCTTTTAAAGTGCCCTTTCTGGGAGTCACACAAATATACAAATCCTGCTCCCACAATCCCCACATGTTCCAACTTAAAGAGACCCTCAACAGCCCAATTCCATCTGAGCTGATGAACCATCCTGAAGCACAGATGCCCCAGCCAGGAGCAGTGCCTCTCCCTTGCCTGGTAACACTCAACCCTTCCACAAATGGAAAGTGGAACACATGAGATGTAGCAGCAGGGTTAAAAACATGGGATTTGTATTTATCAGCACCTCTGAGAAGTATCAGTGCTTCAAATGCAGATTTTTTTTCATACTACCACTTTGTTTTTTCACCAGGATTCATTTTAGTAATGACCAACTAAACTCTTTTTCCAGTGTAAGGAGCTCTCAGAGCTGCTCAGGACTGGGGAAGTGAGGGGAGCAAAGCATCCCCAGAGCTGCAAGGAAATTTTCCCGATAAAGCCATGTTAGGAAACTGCCCAGCTATGTTCCACCTGCTTGTTCCTCCCCCTTTTCCTGATTGCACCCGGCAGCAAATCCTGTTTGTACCTCCAGCTTCAAAGACATCAAGCTTTGGCAGCATGACTGCAATACCCAAACATCTCTTAAACAATTTTTAAGAGCTATCAAAAGCTGACACAAACAAAAATATAACTAATGCTTCACTTACTGTTGCACAGTTCCACTTGTTCTGTTTCTCTGAGAGGAAGATCACTTCGAGGAAGTGCAGAGAGCATTGAAATAGTTTTTGAACAGCTTGTGTAGCTTTTTCTCTTTCTTTCTCAGAAGAAAGTCTTATCAAGATCCTTCTCCATTTACTTGTGTTTGTCTTCTTTCCAAAGAACCAAGTCCAAGCAAAGAGAGTACACAACAGCCAGTAGTGCCTGTGGGTGCATCTGCTGGTTGTCATGGCAAGAAGTGCACAGTGCTCCATCTCTAACAGCACTTGAAATCAGTCACTTGAGTCTCAGGAGTATCTCAGCAGAAACACTCTGGGAAATGGAGTTGATCCCCTCCATTCAGGAAAAAAAAAAGGGTTCTTTAAGGGCCAGAACTCTTGCTTGCTGTGAGGGAGCAGACGCCTTGCTTTTGGTGCAAAAAATGCCGTTAGAGAAGCAGCCCCTGAGAGCCCTGTAAGTGGGCATGTGGGAAAGCCCAGAGCAGCAGGACAAGGTGCTTCAGCCTGATCCATCTCAGCACCAGAAGGGATCTCACTTTTCAGAGTTGTCCCAGGCCAGAGGGGTGACAGGCATTAAATGGGCCAGCTGGGAGACGATGCAGCCCAAGGCAGGGAGGTCACACCCCATCCCAGGCTCCATCAGCCTCTTGATGGAAGGGTGCACAAGTTCAACCACGATGCTCCCTCAGCAAGCACTGCCCCAGAACAGCCATACTCCTGCACAGGAATCTCTGGAACAACACGTTTGTGTGGAGTTACAAATGAGGATGCATCTGAGGGCTCAGGATGTTGCTTGCCAAGAAGCCTCTGATTCGTTCTTTGCCTGTGAAGTACAGAAAGATATATCACAGGTGAGAACATGTTTCGTATTTGTGGAAACAGATATTCATAAAAGAACATGTTTAAACACCGGGTGCTTTTTCTTTTCATCAGCTCTCCAAAGGATGCAGTTTGTTCTGAACAGGACAATCCATTAATCCCAGTCTCTCTAAAACGTAATCAAGAAGCATGACAAATTAACACTGCTCTTCTGAAACACATCCAGGAAGCAATGCCTCACAGCAAGGCTAGTGCTCTGCTGGCATCTAGAGGGAGAGGGGGGAATCATGTCCCCAGGTATTCCCACAAAGAAATACTCATTCTTTCACCAGAGAGCTTCAGCCTGCACCCTGCAGACCAAGGGTCACTGACTTACACTACCCGTGTGCTCCTGCGTGTCCTCACCTACTCCTGTGTGAAGGGAAAGAAGTGCTGAGAATTAACAGCAACAGTCCCAGTCCCACAAAATTATTCAGCAGCTTGTCTGTTCCTGCCTCTATGACCAGGATCTTCTCTGCCAACTTGCCACTAATAAGGAAAAATGTGGTTGTTTGTTTGTTGTTTTAAGAGCAAGGAGGGAATGACTGCCTGAAAAATCTGGAAAATCAGTCTATAAGTGCAGTAAGGTGGTTTCTTTCAACTATCATAGATTTAGAAGCAGAGATCAGATGGCATTCATTGCTCTTAGAGGAAAAAAAAAATAGCAATGTCTACACTGATGTCTTAGCAGAACAAAAATCTCTATCAGTAGAGTGTTTTTCTTCCCTCCCAAACCACAGGGCAGCCCTGTTTTGTGTTGCTGCAGAACCCTCACCCTTCTGTGCTGGCTGACATTACCTACAAATACACATAATAAGGTAAAATTGCATGGCACTGCATGCATTTCCTGACACACTCCCACAGTGTGTGTCCTCACTTTTCCTGGATCCTTTGCTGAAAAGACTGTGCGAGCAGCCTGAATGTCAAATTAGATCTTTCACAGGGACATAAGGGAGAAACAACCCTCAGAAAACATTAACAAGCAATAGAGGGAGTAGGTTGAAAGGGGCTGTGTTGGTCTGAAAGCAAAACCAGTGAGACTCCAAGTCAGAAGTACAATTTANATGGGTCCTTGATGGCCCATTAAACAGAGATAGCTCCTGGGGGAGTTACCTGTGAGTCATGTGGCAAGGCATAGATGAGCCATTAGCAGAAGATAAGGGCAACACTGCCCCACCTGGTTTCAGCAGCTCATGAAGATGGTGATAGAATACATACTTTGGGCACATCTTACATTTTAACCCAGGACAGGGGCAAAAACTCTTCACTATACATAGTCCAGAGGAGGAAGGAAACAAAATCAGAAGAAATCAAGTAAAAGAATCCCGAGAAAATCCATAAAAACCAGAATCCCTCATTCATTGTCTTCTCCAGGAGGTGGAAGCAGTGATGCAGCCATCCCATGCAGGCAGGGCTGGCAGCTCCTGCAGGGCTCAGCTTCAGGCACCACAGCCAGAATTTCTAGCATGAAACCCAGAGAGAAGAAAAAAATATTCTCTAGGTAGAGACTTTCTTCTTTGAAAAACTAAAATTTACTGGTGCAAAAAACTTCATGCTGGGAAGACTTGAGTATTGCATTTATTAAATGTTTAGAAGCTACTCACTCTTATCAGAGCATGATTAAGGAATGGTACTTAAAACTTATCTAAGGCCATGGGGTGAAATGATGTCATCCTGTTTGTGGCAATCATTCCTTCTGCTGTCACCACTGCTGCCTTGTGGGTTCTCAGTGTGTTATCTCCAGGGAGAAGCAAAAAAGAGCCTCTGGAAGATTAACCTCCATGTCAGGAACATTGTGCCAGCAACAAACATCCCCAGAGGACTGAGTTCTGTCCTCAGTGCGGCTCTAACTAAAAATCTCTCTTCTTCTTGCAGCTGCCGATTCACGCAAAGCCAGAAAGTGCAGAGTTTTTACCACTTTTAGTCAAAATTAGGTCCAAGTCCTATTTGGAGGACAGTGTACTAAGCACACAAACCTCTTTTTTTTTTTTCAAGAAACTAAGCTAAAAAACTCCATTACAACCCCCAGATCTTGTGCAGGGGTGTTTATTGTGGAATTTGTTATTGTCTCATTGCTTCTTGGAGATGCTGGAAAAGGTCAGAACAGCCAGAAATTATGGTAAGAGAGTAAGGAGAACAATATAAAGTGCAGGCAACTCCAAGCCTAAACTCAGCTCTTCAGACAAAAACAAAAGGCTTCAGGGAGTGCTGGCTTTAAACGCGACCTAATGACACATTTGGTCCTTGGGTGCCCCGGCTGAAAGCTCAGACTCCACCCTGATATGACAAGTCCTAAACCACAGAGCCTGCTCTGGGTCAGTCCCCATCTGATGCCACCTTCACATCTGCAAGGGCCTCAGATGAAACCAAACCATGGCCAGGGAGTTCATACTGGACACAGAACGAGGCCAATGAGGGTGACAGGGGATAACAAAAGTGGGTAACAAAACCCCTTTAAAGCAGTCAGACAACTCATCTTAAACCCAGTACATCCCTGAGGGCTGATGAAACCCTCCCCCTGCGCTGAAGCTCAGCCCCAGGGAAGGAACCCTGCCAGACCAAAATTGTCAGTAAGGAGCCCATTGACCACAGCAGCTCTAAACTTAGCTCAGCAGCTTGATACCAACTCCAAACCCAGGCTCCACCCAGCAATGGAACAGACTCCAAGCGATCCTTAGCACTGGAGGAGCTGCTTTTGCCAAGCACAGAGCCATGTGTAACTAGGTGGCTGGGACAGCCCCATCTCTAACCTTCATTTCCTTCAAAATCCTGAAAAATCCTTGCTCCCAGCCCTAGGGCACCACTGAGCAGTACGTGGTAACTGCTGGTAACGACACACAGTCTGTCTGTGTTTTCCTCTCAGGTTCTTTGTGGCATGCTGCAGCAAAATCAAACCCAAAGCCCAGCTCAGCACCAGAGAAATGAAATCTGCCACCTCCCAGATTTACACAATATCCTTGGATGTAGCTATGCCACTGATTATACACACTCAGGAGAAAACAGGAACTTCCTGGGATACCACAACAAACTCTAAACGATCCCTAGCCTGAGGTAACAAGGAGGTGACCAACCACCTCAACAGCTCCTTTAAAAGCTTGGCTCTATATTGATTCCAGCTATAACATTGCATTAGTGCTAAATATCCAGGACTTGGTACCACTGCCATCCATGTTTGGTGCAATTTAAGAGCAGAGTCAGAGTTCACAGTGATTTTGGTCATTTAGAGTGTGTTTGGATAATTTTAGAAGTCATATAAATCCAGATATATGCAGACTATTACTAGGTAGACATTTTCCCTGTATATGACCTAGGTGTGCATTCTCTACCTTTATAAAAAAACTGGTTCCCTCTCGGCCTGCTAAAAAATTGCATATAAAAAGGCAAAGATCAGCCACTTCTAAATCCTCTTCTGTTATCTGTTGCAAATGTGCATAAATCCAGCAAAAAAATAAAATCATAAGCAACTGCTAAAAATGGCTGAAAGAAGATAGAGGTCATGTTTTCCCTATTTCTTCATTTGACAACTGCCCAAATGCTGAATTTTGATGTCTCACCATACGAAGCTGTTGCTGGCACTGGAAAACTGCTCACCATGAGGATGTGTTTCACTGGCAACGAGCTCCTGATATAGGTGCACTGCTTGAAAATGGAAAACAACCTCAAGAGCTCCCATTCTCTACCTGTTTCTTACACCTTGCTGGTGCAGGGGAACTTTTCTTGGATAATTTTCTTTACACAGGAGCACTTCAAACCCTAACTTTTCACACCCAGCCAAAGACATGCCATAAAAATTACAGGGTTTAGGTATTATGAGGGCATTTTCCTTTCAGTCATGATTCTTTTTTGAGCTGCTGTGTTTTACTGTGAACACAACACAAAATGAATTCACTTTGTGGGATCAAGGATGTGCTTTGCATCTAAACACCATTATATTTGTATTCTATTTAGGGTGAAGAAAATAACTTAAATAACTAGTCAGAAATATAAAATAAGAAAAAAAACCCTAGAAACTTCTTACAGCAGTAGAATAGTTAAGCTCATCCTAATAGGTATGAGCTATTTTTCAACTTTAACCTTATTTTTAGAGATGATAAAGCCTCCCACTCTACAACGGTGATACAAGCTAAGCCTCTCAGTCACATGGGAAGTTCAGGCTGTTACAAAAAATATACCTTGTATCTGCTCCTTTCCTATAATTCAATCCTGTCTAAGTTCACCTGTGACAAAGGGGCTGCTTAAACCCCTTTTTTGCAACGGCTTCTGCAAAAATCACATGATCGAAACCTACTCAGGACAGTAGGGATGGCAGCAGGTCCTGGACTTAGCAGGGAAAAGCTGCAAGGTGCCACACCGAGATTTGTAAAAGGGAAAGGTTGGGGCTGCCTGGCCTTGGGTCAAACCACCCCTCCCTCAGTTCCCGGCTCTCTCGGGGCTGGATCCCGCGGGCTGTGAGCCCCATCCCTCCCTCAGTTCCCGGCTCTCTCGGGGCTGAGGGCGGGAACCTCCTGCCGCACCCCGGCGCCCCCCAGCGGTCACGAGCTCAGCGCGAGAGAAGCCCAGCCCTGCCAGGCGGGAAAACCTCCCCTAAGCCCCCGAGCGACCGCGCGGCTCCTTTATAGGCGTCCGCGCCGTTCGCCGGCAGACAGGTGGAAGGGGGAGTTTCGCTCGCCGGTTGACCAGCGCGCAGGCGCGCGTTGGGCAGCCCCGCGTGACGCGAGGCCGGAAGGCCCCGTTCTGGAAGCATCCCGGGCCCATCCCGGTCTATCCCGCTCGGCCCGGCCATGCCCGAGAACGCGCCCGCCAGAGCCCCCGGCGGGGCCGGCAACAGGGCCAAGGGCGCCTACCAGGACCGCGACAAGCCCGCCCAGATCCGCTTCAGCAACATCGCCGCCGGCAAAGGTGCGGCGGCCGCGGGGGGAGCCGGGCCGGGCCCCGCGTGGGCCGCGATTGGGGCGGGGGGCGATGGATCCCCCAGTGTTGGGCACCGGCCAGGCCGTGCCCCGGGAATACGAGTAGGAGTTCCATGGGTTTGACGGCTCGGAGCTGCCCGGGATGGGCTGGCGCGTGTAGGGGATGCGAAATTGGGCACTGACAAGAGCCTCGGTCGCACTGCGTGCTGTGTTCTGTTCCTTTGTGGTTCCCCAGATTTAAAATGGCTGCAATCAAGTAGTCAGATACTAGCTGTTTAAAAGCAAGAACTGTGGAAATCAGGCCTGATACTGCAGCGTTTTACATCATTCCGCTATTTGGGATACTTTAGTCTGTCTGGGAATTGCTAGAGTGGGAGGCATTTTGTTTTTAGAAAACACGTTTAAATGATGGAGTGTTTGTAGTTCTTTAGATGAGCTTACAAACGTTTTTTTTCCCTTCCCAGCTGTTGCCGATGCAATTAGAACGAGTCTTGGACCAAAGGGAATGGATAAAATGGTAAACTTTGTGTGTTAAATTCTCAAAATATTAAGCTTACTGGAAATACTGTAAATTCAACGTGTCTTACAGAGGACGCCACATTTTGCCTTAATTCTTTCCCTTGTTTCCGGTATTTAAGGGAAAGTGGGAACTAAATGGACATACTGGTTTTGAAAATGATGTTAAAAAAATTTTTAACAGCCTCAAATGAAAGATTAGCAGCTGCTGACCAGAACTGTGTTGTTGCTTTTTATTCCCAGATTCAGGATGCTAAGGGAGATGTGACAATCACTAACGATGGTGCCACTATCCTGAAACAAATGCAGGTTCTGCACCCTGCAGCCAAAATGGTGAGTGGTTTCTTTTCTATTTTGTGTGGTTTTGAGGAACGTTACCCAGGATAGTGACAGAGCAGGAAATTTTGTGCATTGTGCTCCAGGAACATTTCTTTTGATTGTGGCATATGCTTAAGTGTTACAAACCGTTATTTATTACCCAGTGTTCCTTGAGTACAATCTCTCTGACATGTTTTAAGACATAAGAAAATGTAGCCAAACCTTCCATCTGTCATTTGAGAAGGAAAATCTCATGTCCCAAACCATGAGGACAGAAGAGAATGAAAGAAGGGGCTGAGTGAAGGTATGGTTAGATGGGCTGAGGATACAGTAGCTGGGCCTTTGAGATGTTCAATGTTCATGGATTTGGTTGTGGTTGGAGATGGAAATGAGCTTCCTGTGACCCTTCTCCAGGGAAGGAAAAGATAAACCTGTTAGATAGGTGTGTTCAGTTTTGAACTGGGGGAAAAAAGCTTTGCTTCTGGAAGTGACTTACAGTACCATAGCTGTATTTTGGCCAAAACAGCGTCTGCGTGTGGGTAAACAGCACTCTATTTATTTATTGTTTTGTCATAATTTTTCCTTTAGTTAGTAGAGCTGTCAAAAGCACAAGATATTGAAGCTGGTGATGGCACTACCTCTGTTGTTGTCATTGCTGGAGCTCTTTTGGATGCCTGTTCCAGACTCCTTCAGAAAGGTGAATATGTTCGTTTGTAGACTGTAGGTAGTGAAGTCTTTTTGTCCTCTTGCATGTGTGGGACGAAGCTTGAAGTAGCTGTAATCAGTTGGAAGGATAAAAGGTGTATCCCACACTCAGGGAGATTGGGGAGTTTCATACAGGACTGTGGGAAAACAGTTTTTGAAAGTCTGAAATTTAATCAGTGTCAGCCTCCTCACAGGCATCAGCTGAACAGCAGCAGCTTTAGGAATGCCAAGAGATTTTGGAGAAAGTATTTCTGGGATGTCAGGGATCGCAGGGAAGCGTGCAGGACTTGTCTGATAGGACAAATCCCTTGGAATGTTACAGCTTTTTGTCTCAGTTTTAACAACAGATAATCATTAGGGAGGTTGTACACCGGTGAAAAACATTCTGCTGAAATGCCTTCAATTTATTCTGGCCTATCTTGAGTTTTAAAAGGGAAGGAGATGGTGAAGAAAAAGAAAAAAAACCATATGTTTGAAAATGTGAAGTGTCTCTAACAGGCATTCTTTATGCTCTGCACAGGAATTCACCCCACCATCATTTCAGAGTCATTCCAGAAGGCTCTGGATAAAGGTATTGAGGTGCTGACCAACATGGCCCAGCCCGTGGAGCTCAGTGACAGGGAGACCCTGCTGAACAGTGCAACAACTTCCCTCAACTCCAAGGTACAGCTGCACTTGGACGGGCAGCTCCAGCCCAGCCAGGCCTTTCAGCTTTTCAAGTCTAAGAAAGAGCAGTTCCATTTTCTGTGCATCCCTGAGTGTGGGTCTTCCCCCTAGCATTGCCTCTCTGTCCTTGCTATGGAGCAGCTGTGAAGATGCCTTGTGAACACATCTTTGCTTCAAAATTCTGACATCAAATACTGGAGCACACTGAATGTTGTTGTGAAACTGCTGTTCACTAGTGTGAAGTCTCTTACCATGTTTTCTTTACTATTGAATCCCTTAGGTTGTGTGTCAGTATTCCAGTTTACTTTCTCCAATGAGTGTGGATGCAGTTATGAAGGTCATTGACCCAACTACAGCCAACAGTGTGGACCTCAGAGATATTAAAATTGTTAAGAAGTTAGGGTAAGAAACAATTTGTAATTAGACAAATTTTGTCTCTGTGAACTCAGTTTCCCAGAGTGCTCCAGTCATAGGTTGTGTTTGTTTCCAGAGGCACAATTGATGATTGTGAACTGGTTGAGGGACTCGTCCTGACTCAGAAGGTGGCAAATACCGGCGTAACCAGAGTGGAAAAAGCCAAAATTGGCCTCATTCAGTTCTGCTTGTCTGCTCCAAAGACAGATGTAAGTCAGACTGTGGCTAGAGCAAAAGCCTCGTGTTCTAGGACTTGGGACAAGCAAATGGAATAACAAATGGTTTTAAGATGCTGTGGTGTCAACTCTGTGCCACAGCTAGAGTGAAGGACTGCTGGGTCCTAAAAAAACACAGTTGGTATAAAAAAATTGTTTAAATTATGAGAAACACTGAACTGTCTCTGTTAGTATCTTGCTGTTATGCTTCTTTGTTTAAAATTACAGCATCTTATGTTAAAGAACGTGGCACATTTAGACACTTGCTTTTAAAGTCAGTTCACAATATTCGCTTTTCTCTATTTTATTTGAAATAGATGGACAACCAGATTGTTGTTTCTGATTATGCTCAAATGGACAGAGTGCTGCGTGAGGAGAGAGCCTACATCCTGAACCTGGTGAAGCAGATCAAGAAGGCTGGGTGCAACGTGCTGCTCATTCAGAAGTCCATCCTGCGGTACGTTAATTCCCAGGCACCGGCTCTCTTGGGTACAGCTGAAATTTTCTGGAAGACTGAAGCCAAACAGAGTCAGTCACACTTGGCAGAGTGACAGTGACTGTACCTTTAGAAAGCACCAGCACTGTCTGTATTTTGAGTTTGATGATACCCTTACTTTGTATCTGAAGAATCTGAGCACTAGGAGCTGACTCCTTCCCTCTTGTTTTCAGGGATGCACTCAGTGACCTGGCCCTCCATTTTCTGAATAAAGTTAAGATCATGGTGGTTAAAGACATTGAAAGAGAGGACATTGAGTTTATATGTAAGGTAAGGTGGGTCATGTAAATGAGCAGCAGTGTTTAAAACCTACCCCAAAACTAACTGCCCAGCCAGGGCCAGTTTATTGTGACATTTTCACAAGTTTCATGTTTTGACTATAATGCAAGAGCAGATATTTCCCTAAAGAACATTCCTGGTCTGCTGAGCAGTCACTTATAGAAGAATTCAGGACAGATGTAAAGCCACAGTCCCTTCTGCATTTTAGTATCATTTGCAGAAGAACAACATGCAGTGTACTTGCTGACTCTGCAGTCAGCCTCTGAATTAATTTTTTTTCCCGTTATCTTTTCAGACAATTGGAACTAAGCCTGTGGCTCACATTGACCAGTTCACCCCTGATATGCTGGGCTCTGCTGAGCTGGCAGAGGAGGTCAACTTGAACGGTTCTGGGAAACTAATAAAGGTGAGTAAGGGACAAAATGTTAATACCTACTTAACATCTGCCTGTTATTTTAATAACTGGTAGCTTTGACTTTTTTTACTATGGAATTTATTACACTTAAGTACCTATTTCTAAGCTCTGAGTAGCCACTGACTTGGGCAGCGCAATGGTTTTGCTTGGCCAGACATCAGTTCCATTACAGAATTTGCAAGTGCCAATGGCAATGTCTTTTTGTCCCAAACTTTTATTTGTTCCCCAGTGTCACTATTTGGTTTTATGTTTTAGATTACAGGCTGCACAAACCCTGGCAAAACTGTGAGCATTGTGGTCCGTGGATCCAACAAACTCGTCCTGGAGGAAGCCGAGCGCTCCATTCACGATGCCCTGTGTGTCATAAGGTGCTTAGTGAAGAAAAGGTAATGTCTCAGTTGGGTTAGTTAGTAACACATAAAGCCTGAGTGCGGGTGCACTTCTGGGAAGCGAGGTTTGCTGGTCATTTCTGTGCTCTCAGGGCTTTGATTGCTGGTGGTGGTGCCCCGGAGATCGAGCTGGCGCTGCGGCTGAACGAGTACGCCCGGACGCTGAAGGGGATGGAGTCCTACTGTGTCCGTGCCTATGGGGATGCACTGGAGGTCATTCCCTCCACCCTGGCTGAGAACGCGGGGCTCAACCCCATCTCCACGGTAACAGAGCTCAGAAACAGACATGCCCAAGGAGAGAAAACAGCTGGCATTAATGTCAGAAAGGTAACGAGGGGTCAGAATACCTGGGTATTACAGGGGAAATGCTTAACCATAGGGCTGGACTAGGGAGACGGCAAGGTGGTGTCTCACTGTGGTAGCCTCCCTAAAACTGGCAGAGGGAAGTTACAGCTTGTTATCTCAAGAGCTCACCCTGAGCATTGATAATAGCAGATACTAAATGCTGTATGCACAGGGCAGGAAACATCTCGTCTCCACAAAAGCATTTCAGCTATACCAGAAGATCCATTTAGAATGGTCCATCAGTAGAATCTGCAGTGGAAGATTGTCATAAGTTGAGAGTAGCACCACAGCTTCTTCTCAGTTGGCACTGTTGGTCTTTTCTGTTGGCTATTTTGACTGGGTGTGTCAAATCCTTGGGGAGAGAAGATATGTGCTGTAATGCCCCTGTTGCAGGTGAAAGCCCTGTGATAGTCTAGGAGTTGACTGCCCTCAGGATTCTGCTGAAAGAAATCATGCTAAATGTGACTAGTCTGCCTTGCACAAAGTGATGGCTCCTTGTTCTCCTAGGGTGGCATTTCCAACATCCTGGAGGAGCTGGTTGTGCAGCCTCTGCTGGTGTCTTTGAGTGCACTGACCCTCGCAACAGAAACCGTGCGCAGCATTCTCAAGATTGATGATGTGGTGAGTGGTGCTGGCATTGTGGTTTGGGTTATCCTTCCTTCACAAGCACCAGGATATTGTCATTCATTTGCTGTGCTTCAAAATGCAGTTACTGTGTAGGATATTCTCAGTTTGTGTGCTACTTAAGACCATTCAGCCTTTTAATAACTGCTGCTAAAATTAAATGCATTATAAATACTGCACCATGAATCAAGGAATTAGAGTTTCTAACAGCCCAGGATCTTTAAACAAAGAAGGAATTGTGATGTATCCTGTGGTTTCTTCTGCCTGACTGTGTGTCCTCCCTGCAGGTGAACACTCGGGGATAAGCTGAGCAGAGAGGTGGGGACCATGGCCTCGAGCTCCTGCCTTGCAGCTGGAATATGGATTCCTCACCAAAAGCGCCTGTGTGAATTGTCTTAAACTCCACCAAGACTGATGTACTTTGATCAGGTTTAACTTAAAAAACAGTTTGTTTTCAAGAAGAAAACGCTGTTTTATCAATAAACACACAGTAGCCTACCTGAGTCTTTGCTGTATAATTTTGTTAGAATTTGTTACGTTTTACCTTTGCTTTTCTCTGCTCCTCTTTGTCTCTGAAAAGTTTAAGGCAACTAGTCATCTCTTGTGATACATTCTAAAATCACCCTTGAAGCGCACTCTACTAACACCTCGAGCTGGCTTAGAACTGCTTGTCCCAAAGCTTTCCCTAAGGGAGCGGTGTTACTGCCCTCAACAGTGCCAGGCTAGAGGGGGGGAGGACCTTTGCAGTGGGGGCACATCACATTCCTTGCTCTCCTCAGGTCTGCAGTGATTCCTGATGCCATCACAAAGGGTGTTCTCCACATAGTATCCTCCCCCTGCTCCCAGAATAATTGGTTTTCCCAAAGCTGGCTGAGAAGTCAAAATTACACTGTTCTATAAAAATGCAAATTAGCTTTCCAATTTATAATTCTTAGCCTGACATTTTGAATTAACCCTTTCATCTCCATTATTGCTTTATTGAAACAACCCAATCCCTCTTAGTGTTTAAATGGGAGTGTTTCTTCCATTTCTTCTCACATTTCCATTCATGCTTGATTGGAGCCAGAGCTTTTGAGTAAATTTCCACCATGGTGTTGACCTGCTGTTGTGACTTGCAAAGTAGAACAAACAGAATAACTCAACTACTAATTAATAAATTAGACAATTGATTTAGGTATTAATGCTCTGCATTAATTTTTCATTGCCTGTTTAAAATTGCAAATGGTGCCTTACCCCACAGGGTCTCATCCAACAATGATCTCTTAGTTTAGGGTAATATGATTAAAACTTTCATCCCCCATTATCACAGAATTCTTGACAAGAATTATAACTGTGTGTGATTTCATCACAAGAAGAATTTGTAATTTCACAAATTACAGTAAATAGGTCCATCCAGCATTAATGCCTCTCAGTAGGGGCAGAACGTTCCTGCTTATGCTGGTTTAGGTTAGACTATTCCCTAGGACAGAATGTTCCTGCTTATCCTGGTTTAGCCTCACCCTGCACTTGCTTACCTGAACTACAAACTTCAAGATGGAAAAAGCTTTAATAACTGGAGGGTGCAAAAAACGTGAGCTCGCCAGTGAGAATTAGAAGTTTCGACTACAATCCCGTAAAAAGTTACATACAAATCCGCAGCGGCTGCGAGTGTGGTGAAACTCAGCCCTGCGCCGTGCAGCTGCGTGGCCAGCGGAGGCGGCGGCAGCGCCGGGGCGGCTCGGGCCGGGCCGGTTAACGCGCCCCGGGGCCGCCCCCGCGGGGGCGGAGCGGGAGCCGCCTCCCTGAGCTCCCTGCCCGCTTCCTGCGCTCGCTGCCCGCGCTGGGGATGGAGGACGCACACCGGGCTTTCTGCCTGGCCGCCTCCTGCCTCCGCACGCCGCTGGACCCGCGCACACGGGCGCCCGCCGCGCTCTACGAGCGGGGGCCGCCGCCCCTCGCCGCGCAGGTACCGCGGGCACGGCCGGGAGGGGCTCTGGGGACGCGCGGCCGGGGCTTCCCCCTGAAGCTGCTCCGCAGAGCAGAGCGCCCTCCGCGCTCCCCCGGCACCGCACGGGCCTCCCTGGGGCACAAGGGACACACACGGGGGGCACCTGACAGATGGCCCGGCTGCAGCAGGGCCGATCCTTTAATGAGCTTGTGGCGCCGCGGCGTCTCCACAGCAGATGTAAGAGATGGCCGTGCCCAGCCCGCGAGAGCGGCTGGGATCGCTCCGCGGCTCGAGAAAAGAAACTGGGTTCGTACGCGCTGGTGGCAGCAGCAGATTCAGGGAGGTGGAGGATGCTGGCGCTGGGGGTGTGGACTCTTTAAATTCGCTGCTTCGATCCTGTAATTCACATTTCATGAGGTCACTGCTGGGGAAAAAAATCGCTTGGAGATTTTTGCAGTGAAAACCTGACAAAACATCAACAAGATTTTTTTTTGTTGGAATGTCGAAGCTTACTAAAATACCCCTGTGTGGAAAAGTAGTACTCTAGTTTTTTTTTTATAAAGTAACTGGTCCATGACTTTTTAAAACGTGCCTTAGAACAAAATGAAGCTTTTGTGATGCTGACTAACCTGGCTTTAATAACTTCTCTGACTTCTGTAAGTTTTAAAAATACTTAAAGAACATTGGCTGTACACAGCTGCAGGCTGCCAAACAGTATTGGAAATATAAGCTGTGCAGAATTCCTGTCATTTCACAGTAAGTTATGGAAATGGAAGAAACATTTATGCACCACATCTCTAATGACATATTTTTAGAGTGGTTATGGAACTAGGAGGTTCTGTTTGCTTGTAAATAAAGGCATTTTTAGAGCTCCATAGTAATCAGGGAAAGTTATACTTTACAAAATAGGGGTTTTTTTTCTTTTGGTAAGTTCTTTTGATCATATTTCCTGTTATAAACATATTGATTACAGGGCAGACTTGGGAATTTTTACAGGCTTTAAATAGGACCCTTAGAATATAAATTATTATGCAATATAATTATTCCATGTACTTCTACATTAACATATGTATAGTGCTATCTCTACTTGTGTTACTTTACCATTCATTTGACTTAATTAGGATAAAGCAATATTAAGAACCTTGTTCCCCTTCCTTCTAGCAGAAAAAAATTTACAAACATCTCTTCTAGGATGGCTTTGACTTGGATTCAAATACCAACAGAGAGCAGACCACCCCTCCAAAGAGAGACTGTGACAAGTGGATAGACTTTTCCAAAATGTACGATTCAAATCAAGAGTATTACTTGAAGCTGGAAGAGTTGAAGAATGCCCACATGGAGACCATGGCAAAACTGGAAAGTATGTATCGGAACAAGCTGTATTTAAAAGGAGTACAAGCCTCGGATCAGAGACATGGCACTTCTCCAAAGTGCTGTAGGTAAGTTTGGGGGCACTTTTTAGCTGAAGTTTCCCAAATGCTTTGCAAGAAGCTGTGAAACAGCAGGGTGTGCTTCTGGGCGGGATAGTGTTACACTCCCCATCTCTCATAACCAGAGAGATAATCAGAGGAAAATCAGTTTTGATAATAGAAACACTCATTACCTTGCTAATTGTCTGTGAGGTTTAGAGGTGGGTGTGCAGCAGGGATTGGGCAGCACATTTAGGAAGCACAGCGCCTTTCCCAAGTCAGCAAGTGGTGACTTGGTGATCAGCACTAAAACCAGGATCTGCTTTAAGTGCCCCGTGTGCTGCTCTTTTCCCTTCTCTCCCCTCAGCCACTCATTTTTGTTTCTAGTGGTGATTCCTTAGAGTGGAAGTCACCAGCTTTGCATCAGTGTTGGACTGGCTCAAACCAAGTTTTTTTTTCCCCTTTATTCTCAAGGCCAACTTGGGACAAGAGTTCATATCAGCCTCTTACCCTGCACAAATCCTTTTCTGACTCAGACTTAAGTGATCCCTTGGGCTCAAGTGTATCCGACGTGTCTGATGAAGAATTAGTGTTTGAAGGGAATGGCAGTGAAACTGGATCATCCTCATTTGCTAAGCAGCAGATTGAAAAAATGTGGGATGGGTTCTCTCTGAAAGACTACATCTCCCGTGCCAAGCACAGCTTGCCCAGCTCACCAGCCTGCAGGAAGGTGCACAAGAAACAGAAAGTGTGGTCCCCCAGAATCACCGTGCCCAAGCCTTTCCAGATGACCATCAGAGAAGCTCGGAGGAAAGAGCAGAACATCAAATCCAAGTCACAGATTGAGCTGGAAAATCACTTACTGAAGAAGCAGCTAGAGGAGGAAGCAGAGTGTCAGAAAAAATTCCGAGCCAATCCCGTGCCCGCCGCCGTCTTCCTGCCACTCTACCACGACATCGTGCAGCGGAACGAGGAGCGCAGGAGGTCAGTGAGGGAGAGGAGCAAACTCAAGCTCCTGGCTTCCCAAAAGCCATTTAAATTCATTGAGCGAGAGAGGCAAAGGAGTGAAACCAGGAAAATGCTGTTGAAGGACGTTTCCCCACCTGAAAATAAAATTAAAACATTCAGAGCAAAACCGGTCCCAAAATGTGTTTATACTCCAGATTTCAATGACAAGCTAAAGAAAGAGGAGCTCTACAGAGAAATAAGGATCAGGATGAGAGCTGAGGAGCTGCTACGAAATTCATCTGTACCCAACAGCAGACTGGCCTTAAAAGAGACCAACAAAAAGAAGAAACACAAGAGCACTGAACCAAAGCGAACAGAACACAAACCCAAAATCAAGTCAAGCATTCCCGATTTTGAACTCCTACATGAGAAATTTCAGAAACGTCTCCTCCAACAAAAAAAAGTGAAACACCTCACAGTCTGTGAGCCTTTTGACCTTTGTACCTCATACATTCCCTCAAAAAAGGGCAAGATCTTGAAGGACATTCAAGAGGATGAAGAAAAATTGAAGGAAACACGGTGGCCATTTGCCTCTCCGAGACGGAAACCTCAGGTGGGGCAGGCAGGGGCAAACTCACATCTCTTGGGAGGAGCAAAATCCAAATCTCCCAAAAGCACGGAATCCACGAGACGACGGCTGGAAGCCGTAAGGTGACTGCTTAGAGATTCTAGCAGTTATATATACTTGAAAAGGACTTGAAAAGTAGTTGGTGGGTTTGTTTTGTTGGTTTTTTTTTTTTTGGTATTAGTATATATTTGGTATTTTATTTGGTGTTATTTTTGGTATTTCTACATATGTTGTTAATTCTTCCATGCAGTAAATATAGGATTTAATTTGTTAATATAAGGGCTTATAATATAAATCTTAAAATATTTAAATATAAGACTTAAAAAGTATTTATTATTGTTAAAGGAACACTAGTGCATTTTTGTCAGCATGTCCCTAAGAAGACAAATGACTGCTGTTTCCCAGGAAATCCTGAATCCCTTAAAATGGCACATACCTTTTGTTCTCTCATAGCAACCCTGTTTTCACCCTGTTTTTTTCTTTGGAATCATCTTTGCCAAAGCTTCCTTTGAAGTCTTGCTCTAGATTTAAAATTAATTTAGCCTTAGTTTATTTTCCCCACCAGGAATTCCCTTGAGGAAAAGAGAAAGCTGGAAGAACAACAAAAAAGGAACAGAACCAAGCAGAAACAAAGAACGAAAAAATTCCAGAAAATTGTGATGTCTCGGGCTGAGGCCAATGACCCACATCAGAGCCTAGCTCAGGTGTCTAAATCCAGATTAAAAACATTCAGGTATTTTGTTGCATTCCCCTGAATCCTGAACACCTCATTCAACAATGAGAAGGAGAGGTTTGGGATTGCGCTGTATGTTAAACATACAGTGTGTAAAAAAATAGCATGATCTAAGTTTAGATACTTACACTTGGTAAATTAAACGTGGTGCAAGCAGCTGGTTAAAAAGTGGCCAAATTTAGCATTTCAACTGGGAAATTGTTGCTAACCTATACTGAACTCAGTACAGATATATATATATCATATAGAAATATATATATTCCACATTAGATTATTATAGATTCAGTATCAGGAGAGTCCTGTGTTTTCTCCATTGATGTGTCAACTAAAGAGGAGAAGGTTATAAAAATCAAAAGGAAAGGGAACAATGTGGATACAGAATATCCTTGCAGAGCTGGGTACTGCACTGGTGTTGGTACAACTTTGGTGCAGCAGTGAACATTTCACAATTCACTTCTTTGTCCCAGCAGGTCCCCACTGAAGGGGGAAATTAAAGCAGGAATATTTTAACTTCACAGTGTAACAGCAGTGACTGAGGAAGCTGCTGGTGTTCAGGAGGAATGGGATCCAAGGTTCCCTGGAGTAGAGATGCAGTGCAAAGACTGTTTGTGTATGAGCACATAGGGAAGAACACTTCTCAGAATGCTGTAAGCTGCCACTCCAGGTGGCTCCAGCTCTGACACAGCTCTAACCCCATGACTGCTGCTTGGCCTCGTGTTTGGGGCTAATTTAACCCTCTCTGCTTTTCTCATCCTAAAAAAAATTAATCCTGTCTGAACAAGCCTTTAGTGAGCTTTGTGATCCAGCCTGGCACAGTGGTACTGCTGCAGTATTAGCAATTTAAGGTGCTGTTGTGTGGGGATGGTGAGAGGCACTGACTGCTCTGGCACCTGTTGCTTCATGCCTGGGCAGGATTCTTGGGCAGCAAGCACAAATCCTAATTTCCAGTAACCCATCATACAGTTCATAACAGGGGCTGTATAATCCATATGTCCTCGAGCACTTGATCTGCTGACTCTGGGACAGAAGCAGAAAACAAGTGAAGTCAGAGTAGGTGGAGAATTAGGACAGTAGGTGTTTGTAGATGTGATTTGAGTTTGTTCAACGGCAAATTTCACATTACAGTGCTGAGCTTAATCAGATTTCAGGAGCTCTTGTCTGGGTGTAAAATGCAGTTGTTGCAAAGCTGTATCACTTCCCTGGTGCTGATGCAGGAGGCTGCTGCAAGTATTTAACCTGATAATGCTCATTTCAGCACAGCTAGGCAATAAGGTCTGCCAGTGGCAGTGCTCTTTCAAAGCAAGGAGCAACATGGAAATGCACTTCCCTACGTGGTGAGAAGCTCAGAGATGGTCAGGGGGAGAGGCTGGAGGAAGCAGAATTGTAAAATGCCCCCCTTGATCTCATCCTTGCCCTGGAGTGTCTGACCTGCAGTGCCAGATCTGCCCAGTTCAGAGGCACATCACAGAGCTGCCTGTCCCACACTGAGGAAGGGTTACAGCCCATCCCGCCTGGGTTATCCAGTGCTCCCTGTGATCCCACACATCATTTCAGTTATGAATCAACAGTTTCATTGTCCTGCTCTATTGACTGGGCCCTTGACAAACCAACTCAGGAAAAAAGTGTTCAATGATGCAGAGCATGGCCACCTCTCTCAGGTGATCAACTGCTAAAGTAGCAAGATTCTCCTCATCAGACTTTAAAAGTACTGATTTTTATTTAGTGCTCTTTATTTCCTATGGTGTATTCTGTTCAATTTTGCTTAGAACTGGAAGATCTGTATGAAATCAGCATGTAAAATACCCTAAGTAACCAAATTTTTTTCCAAAAAACCTCAAGAATCCAAACTCAGCCTCTATTTAAGTCTAGTAACCAGGACTTGCCTCTGCTCAGCCAAAGTGACTCCTTCAGAGATGAGTTGTACAGTACCTTTTATGCATCTTGAAGTATGACAACATTTAATTTGTTAGGAGCAATTGAACTGCTGTAGAAAATTACTCTTTGTACTATAAATTAATAATGATTTCTCTTGTACTCTACTCCCCTTAGGAGCAACGAGAAGCAGAGAAGGCAGGAATATTTGCAAGAATTGCAAGAAATGGAAGAAAGAGTAAAACAAATGCCATTGCTTTTTGAAAGAGTCACTCAGGTTGCCTTGTTTCTGTTCTACTAATTAATCTTGGCTGATACTGAATCAGACATTTGTAGTCCAACATTTTTAGAAGATACTTCAAAAACACTTTTCAGGGCAGTATTTCTCCATTTCAATCTCTGTTGCCCCATCTCCGTATAAATATCAGTAATTTTTGAGATATGGGAACAGAGAACTGTTGTAAATGTGTCTGGTTCGGTTGCAACATGAGTAACTCTGACCACAGCCAAACACTGCTGGTACAGAAAAGTAAAATACGATAAAAATTTTTCAAGGATTGTTTTGCCATTCTTACCTGCAGTGAATAATTATTTCCACTTGTCAGCTGCAATTAATGAATCAGGGGATTAATATAAATAAAAGTACCAAAAGCCAGGCATTTAATGCATTAGATAACATTTAACCATTGTGGTTTTTCTACAGAAAAATGCCAGAATAGCTGCAGAAAAATATTATTCAAACAGATTGAGGGCACTGGGGATCTGCCCAGAGTTTGTTTCAAAGAAAGGAGGAACAGCCAAGTCACGGCAGTTCTCCACTGCTGAGGATTTTACCTCCATCGCTGTCAGAGAAAGGTACAGATGACTGAAAGCTTTTTCTTTTTACCCACTACATATCTAATAATTAGATTTTTTTTCATGTTTAGATTTAAGGGGTTTTTAATGATTTTCAGTGTTTCCCAGGGAACTATTTGACTATGTGGTATGTTAGCATTAGTATGTACTTTTGGTTTGTTTTCCTGAATTAAATATTAATTTGTAAAACAGAGGAGAGCTGCTTAACCAAACTGGTTATGTTATGTAATGCACTTCAGAGAAAAAAGAAGAAAAACATCTCTTG
>VZUA01099128.1:1785-11877 GCA_013401035.1 Horornis vulcanius | reverse complement strand
GAAGTGAAAATGTTGGCAAACTGCGTGTTTAATTCTTTGAGAGTATCTATTAAAAAGGAAAAGATACCTAGCAGATATAATCCATACTATCAATACTATATTCTCTTAACCCTTCACTTCATCTCAAAAATAATTAAAAAGTGGGATTTTTGAAGTGGGTAACTAATTTGAGGTTTTTTCCTTGCTTACACTCCCTAGTACTATCAAAAATAAAACTTCTAATCACACGATTTTACAGCTCTTCACTTATGCAGTAAACCTGTTTTACTAATAAGCATTCACAGAGTAACAGAAGAAACAATGATTTTTTTTTTTTTTTTCATTTATACATCAATAGAGGTCAGGTATAAAAGCAGAAAAGGAAATATAACTTTTAATTTTTGAGGAGAAAATGAAGGAAACACTAGGATTTTTCCAATAGGTGAACATGGGCCCCAGAAGCAAAAGAAAATAAAATTAATAAGCACCAACAGAATTAATGTGAATTTTTATGCAGTCTTCCTCATGAGTAACAAACAGACTCAAATTTACTTTGTGTTATGAAGCTTTTATAAAGCTCATTTTGCACCAGTAACAGTCAGGAACAGCAGTTTGAAATGAACAGAATTTCATTCTTCAGATGTAGCACAAGTTGCATGTCAGCACATGCCCCTGCTTGCTATTTCTACGAAGAGCAAAAGGCAGATTTACCAACCACAATTCAATTACAATTAATGCAATGGCAAAAACTTTGGCTTTATTACCTTCCTTTCATTTGAATTTCCAAGTAATCTCTTTTTTTCCTCTTGGATCCTTCTGAGCGTAAAGTGCACAGTTTTTCTTCAGTTAAAACAGAAATAGCACAAGATCAATACAGGTTTTCATTAGAACAATAACAACAAAATCCAATATGTCTCATGGAATCATAATTTATACTCTCCATAGAGGTGATTTTCTATTGGTAAAGTCAGTAAGACTTTCTTCATGAATAAGTTTCAGTTCAGGAATTGGGTGAACTCACCTGGAAAAGCCACCTATCCATTCACAGACCTATGAGTTGTCACAATTTGCCATAAAAACATTGCCAGGAATACGGGAAAAAAACCAAAACATTATGCCTGACAAGCACTACCTTGAAATAGGAAGGTCTCCATAGTTTGATTTTTGATCCATCTCACTGTTCTGACACACCCTTGTACTCAGAAGAAATGATAAAAAGAGGGTTCATGGGGAGCAGAAAAAATTGACCTATGTAAGTTTTGATACTGACAAAGACTGTTCAACATCATTTCAGGGAATACAGAGCCTGCACCTGCACTCTTCACATCCCTTCCAAGGGTTTGTCTCACATGAAAAGCTTCCCAATGCCAGCACTAATGGTCACAACAGAAATGTTAGGATTAGTGCACTAGGAAAGCCACCTGGAGCTGAGAATGCTGAAATGGAGAGCTATAAATGATCTTATTATTTTTACAGCACTTCCTAGAAAAGCTTTAGGTGGCCCAAGGAACGGAGCACTTCAATAAAGAAGAGTGTTTTGTCAGGATCATCAGTGGATCCTCATCCAAGAACCAAGTTCTGCTTCCTTCATTAAGAGATCCCAAATGCTCTTGTATTTCCATGGGACTGCTCCTGACAGCACCCTGAGCAGGACTGGCCCCTGCTCACTTCTGCCCAGAAAAGATGCCAAATGAAATGTTTCTGGAACCTTAATCCAAATTCTCATTGCTGCATGGAAGAGGTTTGCATGTGATGAAATCACCAGGATTAATCACATCCACAGAGCAGAAGCACCGCATGACCACTGAGCCCGAGGCTGTGCTGGGAATTACAGCGTAAAAATAGTTCCCAAGAGTTTATCATCCAAGTGGTTAAGGCAGAAAAAGCTACTTTCTTATTAAAAATAAGCCTTATAGGCACAGTATCATATATATAAATAATGACCTAGCCTTGATTCCAAACTGATTTTATCAGTGTTTTTACCTTCTACTTCAGAAAAACACTACAGTGTGACTGATTCCCCCCACGGAAAAAGAAAAGGAATTAAGAACAGTACCTTTCAATAGAAACAGTACTTCTTAATCAATGCTTTAATGTTTTATTAAAAATCCTACTGTTAGGGAAATGGCAAGGCCCAGATTCACACCTTACCTGCAGGTCTCCTTATTGCAATATGGCTTTCAGTAAACAAACAAGTATTCTGAAGTTTTCTTTTAATGTAATTAAAAAATACATCCCTTGGGCCAGCAATATCCTCTGTCAAACACTGAGGTGTTAAAATTGTATCAGTAATTTTCTGTCCAGCTGTCTGGCTGCCAAAATCCAGGCGCAATTTAGGCCTATGTATAATTAAGGAATCTGAATAAATAAAATTAAGGATACATGAGGTACAGTTCCACAATTAAGACGGAAATTAATGCACATAATATTACATAAATAATTCCTACAGTCAAAAGTAGAAAGCTTGGAATTTCCTTGAATAAAAATTCCCAACTCTCTCAAGCTCATAGCTTCAACAAAAACAGAACACAAATGTAGGTAAGTGTCCTAGCCAAATGATTATTGAATCTTAATCCAGTATAATATAACACTAATTTGTAAAAGGCCAGTTCTCAGCTAACCAAGCATGTGCCTTTGATTTGATTTATTTTATTACCTATATTTAGAAGAATCACTTTTCTCATCAGTCTGGACTTCAGGAAAGCACTTCAAACGAGGAGCTGGTTAAAATGGAGACAAGAATATCCCTGTAGGATGAGACACAGCAAGCCAGAGAAGAGAAAAATTGGAAAGCATTAGGCTAAGGGAAGGCTGAAATTGATTTCATTTAATAACCTTGGAAATGAAGACTGCAGAGAGGGAAGAAAGGCAAAGGAAAAAAGGAGTGCTAATGGCACAGGTCTGGGAAGACTCAGAGGTAGATGGTAGCAGCTGGCCTTCACACTGCTGGTTGCTAATTTTTTGGTATTTGATACAGTTGCCAGAACAAAGCCATGATAAAATAAAATAAACCACAATTCTTTGTCCCTTCTGAGATGAATTGACAGGGTTTTTTAACAGCATGCAGATGTCTCCCAAAACACCAAGCCTAGCTTTCTATAAACTCCCACTTATTCTGTGGAAGCAGACATTTTAAAAGGGCACAAAAAGGCCTTACAAGTCACCAGTCACGAGGAGGTAGTTGTAGTTCTTATATTTTTCATGGTGAATCTAAACACATGGGAGCCTGAAGACTGATGCTCCTGGGCACTACAATGAAGTAACTTGAGTACAAATCCTGCCCCTAAAATGAAACAAAAGTCAGTGTTTCTGAAGTCCTATACAGATTCAGTCATTAAGGCAGTGTTAAATGACATAATTAAAGAGCTCCCTTTGATAGCTGATATTCCTGACTGTAACAGCACTGAAGAAAAAGTAAGATTTCAGTGTTCAGAGCAGTTACTGCTTTTCTGGAAGGATCCAGTGTTAAAACAGACGAACCAAATTGGTGTTTTAAAGTGCCGTGAGAGGAGATGACATCATCACTCCAGCCCATCTGAGAGGAAGAACATGGAGTAACAGATGAGCCAAAATCACTCCTGGCATAAAAAGAGAGAGTTCTACTGACTTCAGAAAATTTATCCCAGTGTTCCTGTGTGTTGCAGACTAAAATGACACACTTGACAGTCTAGTAGAGGTGAAACAAAGCTAAAGCCACAAAAACTGATGTAATATATTCATTTAGGGCAATTAATTATTTTCACTGCAAGCATGTTTGTAGGTGCTAAAAGTAAAGACTGTGGCAACTACTCACACAGGTCGATATGCTAAAAAATATGACTATTTCTGCAGAGATAAGAAAGAACATATGGTCCTTATTGCCAGCTAAGGGTCTCTTTTAAAACAATTTTCCTCAATCTGATTTGCCTCACAATTACCCTAAATCCTGCCACGATTGCTCCTGTGGAGCATTCACAGAATTTGGCTTCCCTTGAAGATGTATTTTCCCTTCCCCTGGTGACTGCCTTTATTACTGATTTTTAGATAATCCCCGCAGTTACTAGAGAAAGGTTTTGGCAAGTTTCCCTCGAGGCTGCAGAAGCCTATTACCTTATCAACAGAGCATCCTTTCTCCCCTGAGCCCCCAGTCTGGGCACTGCCTGTTTCCGTGCAGGGACCAGCAGGGAGAACATTCAATATCCCTGGCCAACAAGAAAAGCCACAGCTGCCAGCCCCAGCAAAGCTGTCCTGGAGGAGGCCTGGCTGGACACAGCTGCACAGAATTAAGAAATCTTCCCTAACACACAGCAAAATGTGCTGGCAGAAATTTGGCCCATTTCATCCTCTTCGCATTGGAAGGAGATCAGACTTATTTGAAAGATGCTTTTAACTAATGCAGAACTGTAATGAGAAAAGTACTGTCATTACCATTAACACCTCTGACACAAGAGGTTTTATCAGAGAAGGGGGGCTTCCTTTGTCAGACAAATAACAGACTGAATATTCTATTAACAAATCACTCCTCTGAAAACAGGGCTGCCAGCATGTAAGATGCATTCTGAGTGGCTAAACTGAGAAGAAAAGCTTAAAGAACCTTCTTTGATCTAATATAATACAATTTAGAACTAATACCTGGTTAGAACTGCCTGTGTGAACAGCCACTATGGTTAAAGTATTTATTTTAATGTAGTTTGTGGGGTTGTTTTTAATTTTGTTTGGGGGTTTTTATTTGAGAAAAACATCAACTGTGGATTATTTTGTTTGGTTGATTTCCTTAAGGCAGAGAAGGAAGAATTGGATTACCGATTTGGATAGAGGAATCACAGAAATATAATCATAAAATGCTTTGGGTTGGAAAGGACCTTAAAGATCATCTACTTCCAACCCCTCAAATTTTCCTCCACGGGAGTGCAAAATCTCAGAAGCCGCAAAGGAAATACAAGAATGCCAAGACCTATTGAAGAGAACTAAAACTTTTTTCCTTTTGTTTTCGGAATCGGCTATCTTGTTGAAAAAGGGGGCGTTCACACCTCGGAGTGACGAGAGGAGGGAGTGAAGGGGTACAAAGCTCCTCTGAGGAAAAGCAGTGCCTTGTGCCCCAAACGGGGCGAGAGGCTTCTGTAAAAGGCGCTGCGCTGTCCCTGGCGTGCAGCTGCCACTCAGGAGAAGGGACAGAAACGCTCAGGGTGCAAAGTTCTCCCCTCCCTCCAGGCCAAGCAATGGGGAGATGCGCTGACAAAAGCCATGGCCCCGAGGCAGCCCTTGGAAAGGCAGCGGGAGCGCGGCCGAGCGCTGCTGCCCATCCCTGGCCGACAGCAGTCGCTGCAATCCCGGATCTGGAGCTGCTCCTCCCTGCAGGGACCGGGAGCGCCGGGCTGCTGCTCTCCCGCAGCGGGACCTAACGCTGTCTGTGCTTTGCCCCGGCTTGCTCAGCTGCAGTGGAGCTGGAGCTGTTTCCATCCAGAGCTCCTGCTTTATTCAGAGATGAAGAAAGCTGCGCGAGTACAGGTGTGGGCTGCTACCTGCCTGGGAACAGGTGATCAGAGTGAGGGTAACCCGAACTGGAAGCCTTCTGTTTTGGGGGTAACCAAATGACTGATTTATAGGCATTAAATAGGTGCAAGAGCCCGAGTTAGTGGTGATGGCGAGTGCCAAGGGCGGAGCAGAGCCACCAGAACCACCTGGTCACCGAGAGGCTGTCCCCAGGCACTGAGGCAGCCCACAAGATCCAATTCCTACTGCTGCTTCTCCCTGGATTCACATGGAAAACGAGAAGCAAAAAGCCACACACAAACCAAAACCAAACCACAAACCGAAGAGGGGGGAGGGGAAAGGCAGCCCAGGAGATCAAGTAGATATTCCCTCCCCCCAAATTCTCTGATAAATTATTAAAAATATGTAGACATTTACAAAGATATGGAAACAAAATAATCACTGGTGCATGGAGATGTTTTTGACCAAGTGTAGTGGAGTTTTGCTTTCTATCTAAGATATAAACCTGTGGGCCTCGGGGGGATTAGGAAGAGAAAGGCTGACAGATTTAACTCTTTCAGCCCAAGTGGTTCCACCACCGCGTGATACCAACGCGATAAGGCTGAAACCTGATGCCAGTGTGACTTTCACACACCAGAATGTGAATGCTGCTACTACCACATACTTTAACTCTAAACACCAACAGTTACAAGTGGCAGCTCATTTTCAAGGCATATCTGTGAAAAAGCCTCACTCGAGAAGAGGCGCTTGGTTTATTTATAGGTAAAACAGCTGCTTTGGGTATTCCACGATCCAGGCTGAGGTCTGCTCCTAGTCCTGCATGTCCCGAGTTACCTCGTGCAGAAGTAAAACGTAGAGATCCTTTGCAAAGCCTTTTTCCCTGGATGAGACACCTCCTGTGGAACACAGCTCGACTGGGGATTTTCTTTACTCATAAGAAAAGTGACTATTTTTGATGGTGGTGGCAGACTAACCCAGACTACAATTTAGATTAGTTCATATTAAAAAAACTCCCAGTTTTCACAGCTGCTTTCCTCTCAATTTCCCTCCTGAAATGCTCATTAAATGTACAACAAACCAAAGCAAATAACAGCCTCCAGTCAAATTAATAGAGGAGATGATGTTTCTCACCTGCACATTGGAATAATTCCACTTATACCACCCAGAACTTCCTACCACTGCTCCTTTTCTCCTACTCTATTGTTGCGCATCTGTCACCTTGCAGCTGAACTATAAAGTACTTTTATGTACTTTTGTTAGATAACACTGGATTCATGAATGTGTGTCAGTACAAACAGGCATAAAACTCCCCCATGTTATTACAAATACAAGTAGTGGGAACTTTTTCACATTCTCCACATTTGCTCTCACCTGATAATATTCATTGCAACTACAAGTTTCCAGCTCTCTCTAAATATTTCATCTCGTATGGATTCACACTCTTAAATCACACCACTGAAACAGCTTATGCTTCTACCCTCTCATATTTTTATGATCCTTTTAGAGGAGTTCTGTATCATTTATTTAGATTCATTATTGCTTTTCTCCCTTAAAAGCCACTTCATTTAATGTAGATACCACTTCCATTTTTATATATATATATATATGGGCTGGGTGCATGTGTGCTGTGACATCATGATCAGCATTTTGCCAAGCAGCAAGCTGCAGTTTTGCCAGTCTCATGCTGGAGGAGAAATCAATGACAGATTCTAGATCTTTTATATGCACAACAAACTACAAAATGTCAAACAAACGTAAGCAAACAATTCCTTTTCCCTGGAATTCCAGTCCAGTATCTTTGCCCAGTTTTCAGAAGTCAACATAATCAAGAAAAGACTCAAAGACCAAGACACAAAAGAACTTCCTACTACTCGCAGGGTTTCAGAATGAATCTCTGCAGCCATGAATAATGCCAAATGAACTGTCAGCACAACACGCTTCCCAAAACAGAACATTTACACGCACACAAAATGAAAGAATGGGACAAACTGGTTGCTGGTAATTTAGACTCTCCAAATACAATTGGGAATATTCATCAAACTGGTTAAATCCACTTCGTAGTTCATGGAGGCACAGAAAATTCATACAAAGCACTAAATGCTTGCACACACTCAGGTATTAACATCAATTTAAATGATCAGTTTAATTAAAGCAGGCAAGTTTAAGCACAGACAAGCCCTGTAGTGAATCGCTGCTGAAAAAAAAAACCAAAAAAACTGGGGAGGGGGGATGAACCACTGAGCTGTAACTTTTCTTTTCCCAAACACACTCAGCCTAATCATATACAGTGTCCAAACAGGAGCTCTGTGTGGCTTTCCCTTCTCTTTGTTTTCCCTGCTTTCACGAAAGCTGTAGCAACTCCTTGGCTCCTTTTCCAGGCAAGGCTGCTAGCTTCTATAAAAGGACTCCAAACCTGGCAGGCAGCAGGCACAAGCCTGGTTACAATATCCCTGCTTTGCCGTCTCCTTCTGCAGACACTTATTCCAATGCTTGCAAGCCAAGCAAGGTATTTTCCTCAGGTTTCTCTGTTCCATCTCAAGCAGTAGGTAGGGTAAATTCCTTCAGAGAGGATTCCAGCCCTCCCTCAGGTGATTCACACTACATGAAAGACTTAAAAAGAGTTTTTCCGCCCTGACATTCCCAGAGTTGCAAGTCAGTATCGTTCACACAAAACCCATGCTAATTTATTCAGCTCTCTTATCTGCCTCCTTTCGCTCTCTCAGCTGATACAAGGCATGCCAAGTTCACGGTGCTCCCCTAATGCTGCAGTGCTGTTCCCTTCCCCTTCCAGAGGGAGCATTCTCTGTACCTATTTAGCAAGATGACTTTTAAAAATAGGAACACAAAATCCAGCGCCGAGTTCAGAATAGTTATGGGAGACACAGCAGGTGCAAACATTCTCTTACACAGCATTTTCTGAGGATATGACAAAGGAAAACTTTACTTGCAAAGGTCTCAGAAGGACTTTCCAGGGTAATTTTCATCCCAGTGCTCTCCTGATATGGTAACCAAAATCCCCTGCAGCCTACAAGTACTAGAAAAATGTTTCAAAAAGCCAAATTTTACCAGACAAGACTGAGCTTCCTGAAGAGGTCCATAAGGTGTCTGTGCCTCTTTAGTTGTGTGTTGTCCTCAAACTTCCCACTTTCATCCATTTATTACTGTCACAGAATTCCCAGTTAAAGATATAGAATTTAAAGACAGCACAAGTTCAATATGTGGAAAAAAATTCAGAACAAGCACCCCTCAATTTACCATGGAGTGTACTGAAATTTGGAGTTTGGCTTGGACAGAGCCTTACATGCAGACATAGCCCTGTACTTGGTGTGATGATTCAAAAAATCAGCTCGTAGTGTTTCTAGTCAAAATTTTCTGAGTTACAAACATGCTACTGTTTAATTTGGATTTTTTTTTCTCTCTCTTGCCCGATGCTGAACACATAAGGAGTTAATTGGAGAGCAGCTTTTAATTTCCTTAGGCGCTGCAATTCTTCTGAGTTATCGAATTCAGCATATTAAGGTGGCAGCTGGTTTATTCTGTTGAACCTATTTCAAACCCAGCCCAAGTCAGCCAAAAGATTTGCCTGCTTTGCAGGTACTTCTACAGATCCCCTGGAATTTTCTGTTCGATGGTAGAGGCAGTGGGAAACAGGTTTGTTCCCTGCAGAAGCAGACACAAGGTTTGGACAGGAGGGGCAGTTAAACATCCACGTATCCATAAGGAGCTATAAGGTGAAATTTGATCTCACTGTGAAGAGAGATCACACCTCAGCCCACCCCTCAGAGGGTCACCCACCCCTTCAGAAGGCAACACACTGATCAAATGACCTTATGCACTCCTGCATGTGCATCTTTTGTCCTGTCCTGGGGTGCCCTACAAAGAGCTCCCATGCTGACAAGATTTCAGTGTGCTTTGAAGGTGCTTTGGAATTGGTTACAAAAGGCTCACAGACAGCAACGAGCTGCACGAGGCTTTTGGTTGAAAACAAGAAAGCTGGGAAAGGAGAAATCATTTGTCACTGAAGCGTGAAAGATTTTTACATAAAACAACATAGTTGGCATTTTCAAATTACAAAACAGTACCTCAGAATACAGTATAAATGTTACTAAAGACTACTAGAAAGAAAAAAATAGTTTTCCCAAGCATTGACAGTGATTATAAGACATTCACACAGCTTTTCCCTCTGATTTCTCCCTACAGTTTTATTTTCAAAGACCTCAGAGCAAAGATCTTCTTGCTTCAACATTTTAGGTACAGGCATCTTACCTCTTCTAGGCCAATGAAGCACCAAACCTAAGTCAAGCTCAGATCCATTTATTTCACTATCAGGTACAATAATGCTCCAAGCCAAAAAATTAAAGGCAGGTTTTGGAAACACTACAATGTCTATTTACAAACAATTATGAACTACAGCAATTGTATCTGCTATAAACAATTGTAATAAATTGCAATTAATTATGCAATTGTTCCCACAATTTTCAGGATTGCGATCTGTCTTCCCAGTCTTTTTTCCTCAAATTGTACCAAGCACTAAAAAGTTCTTAGTGGCATCATTCAAGCTACACTCTACACCAAAATGCTCTCATACTATACATATTTTAAGTGACAGAACGATTTAGGCACATCAGTGGTTATCAGATT